>BQNB010043890.1:30453-45223 GCA_026074375.1 Tanacetum coccineum | reverse complement strand
ATACAGACCATAAGTTTTAGGATGTGGGAATTACATTCAAATAACACTCTGGCCAGTTTTCAACCAGCGAGACCATTTTGTTATTTAGTTAAGCTTTTAGGTGAGGTACGTGTGACTTATGAGAGATGAAATTTAACTCGATTAATGGATTGAGATGGCTACTTGTAACACCCTCAATTCAGCTCGGTCAGCGGAAGGGTCCAATGGTGTTACGTCGTAGCACAATAACTCAAATCATAGAAAACGACTCAAAAAGAGGCGTTTTGAGAAAATTTCATTCATTTGAATAAAATAAAGTTTACATCACGGTCCCAATAAGTTTAACAACATCATATAACGTTTTACAAAACATTTTCAAATGAATAATTATTTAGTAGGCCTTCATATCTCCATCACCGAATTACCTTCAAGGACCTGAGATAAAACATGCTAAAAGTCAACAATAATGTTGAGTGAATCCATAGAGTTTATATATATAAACAATAAAAATCATTTCCGAACACAAGTATCATTTTTCAATATTCATTGGGATATAACGATGTGGCCATACAAAGTTATATCGGGGGATTATTATAAGCCTCATGACATCGAACCTTACCATATATTCAATATAATGCCCACTATACACTCTCGCTATAAGTGTATCTTATTCTCTATACAATGCATCCGTGGTGTTATGTTCCCAACACATGACGATAGCTAGTCGTCACGGATCGGAGGTGGTAATCTCCAAATAGTACTATTTCATGTATAAGCGTATGCCTTATTCCCGGCAATTAACAATTCATGATATTTCCGCGGGACTTTTTATTTAGCGAGTTAAAGCTAACTTATAATAATCAAGGCTACTAGCATACATTCGGGTCCCTTGTGTTCTATTTTAAAAACAAGCATGTTATCTCCCTCGCGGGTTTCTAAAACAATTAAAAAATATAAAAATGCGAGGCTATGAACTCACTTGATAATGTCGGAAGAAAATAGATCGGCGATAAACGAACTCGGTCGTCGGCGCGTAATCACTCGGAACCTATACAACATGTATGGGTTTTAGGTTTTATGTCGGTAAAAATTAATAACGACTCCAAAATAGACAAGTATGTATATATAGGTATGATGATCAAGTTATAATTGGGTAAGTTAAATCACACTTAAGTTTTCTAAGTGAATTTTAAAGTATGACATTTTTACTAGTTTTATTACTTGTTAAATTTCACTAGTTTTATCACAATTGGTCCAAAAAGCCCAATAGGCCCAATTATAAGCCCATTAAGTAATTTAGTTCTTTTTAATGGTCCATGACCAGACCTTAGTCCAAATATTAAGCCCAAGTGGGTTGGGCCCAATGCTAAGCCCAATAGGTCTTTTAAATATAATTAGTGTTTTTGGGTCTAGTGGCCCATTTAAGTTTTATGGCCTATTCTAAGTTTATGTATGTAATTTGTATAAATTTTTCGGGTTTCCGAGGTTGATATAAGATTAAGGTCAGTAGGTTAATTATATAAAAACTCCCAAAAGTGGGTCCTACCACCTCGGGTTTTCGTCGCAAAAACGCTTTACAACTTTTGGTACGGATATAGACGTAAAAGTTTTATATAGGTTTGTATTTATGAAAATAGTCATATCTCTTTAACCATAAATAATGTACTTATAATATTTACATCTCTAGTTTCATATTTAAGTGTACTTTATAAATTATAAGTTATCTCTATACTCCATTTTGAGTTATTATATACTTAATGTCACTTTTTCATACAAAAGTCAATTTACAATAATTGGCTGAAAACTTACTTTTACCATTTTTAACACCATTTTCAAACTATAATGATCTGAGAAACCATCCAATTGATTATAGTTCTTCATATATTTAGCTACATTTCATCTCTTTCTAGTTTTAGCCAATTAAATTCGTAGCTAGCACTTTTTATCCAAGTAAGACAGCAAGGTCAGATTGTCTAGTTTTTAGTAAAACTTGCATATCTCACTCAATTTTTACTTTCAAGAGTTGATTCAAATTGCTACTAGCTCCTAAAACATTTGTCCACAACTTAGATAAGTCAAATCAATTATTTATCATACACAAAAGTGTCAAACTTTCTGTTCAATTCTGTCCCAATTTTTCTAGTGATTTCCACCAAGTTTTTAGTTAGTTTTACCCATTTTTAACCTAATCTAATACACACAAAACCCCAATAAACTCTTGATCATCATATTCATCACATTTACAATTACATTTATAAGTAAATTACAAGAAAATACAAGAATCACAAAAATAAGTAAAGATGTATACCCACAAAATGATGTAAGTGATGAATATCACTCAAAACAAAAGGACCTCTTTACACCAAGCTTTAATTCTTAATCCAATACCCCTAGATCACCATTATTTCTCCATGCATGGACTCTATGATCACTTGAATTATCTCAGCCCCTAATGTGTAGAAATCTTGCACAATACCCCTCTTGATCACTTTGAAAATGAAGTAAACTAGTTAGGTTTTCATCTCAACTAGCTACAATATTTTTGATTGAATGAATTTTTGATGGAATTGGTGTTTGAGGCTTAAGGGTGTACGGCACAACAAAGGCAAGGAGAGAAGAGTGTGTGATTTTTCTTGGAAACAATGGGAGTGAAGTGTGAATGGAACAAGGTTTATGTATAAGTGGTTTTTGACATGCAAGGGACTAAGACAAGTGTCTTAGTCCTTGCACCATGTTATGCCACATCTCAAATGAGGTAGTGGTGTAAGGTTTTTATGTTTTAATTTTATAAATCTTAGTGTTTAGTGTATAAATTTTAAGATAGGTAGGTAGTTTTGAGGCTAACGGGTACAAACGTAAAATAAAACGAGAGTTAAGGCGAAACCACGAAGTAAAAACGAACAAGTTAAAAATAGTTCTACGAAAATTGTGATACTTCTCTGAAAATTTTAATTCACGTACGGTACTAGTCGAACAATAATTATAAACATTGTTCTTAATAATTTTTCGTAGGGTACGAAAAGAAAATGCACGCAATACGAAAAATAAAAACGAATGAAATAAAAATATTTCTACGGCATTTTAAAAATATAAACGTCGATACGTAACGTAGGGTTCTCCGGTTCTTCATAAACGGTACTCAAATTGCAAACGTAAATCCAAATCTCTTCCCGGTAAATTGTGAGTTCATGAACCAACATAAAAAAAACAAGAATTATATTTAATACTCAAGAATAAAATAACGATCTCAAATTGATGGATTGTCATAGCATTTCCCCCTAAAAAGGATCTTTGTCCCTAAAGATCAATTCATCTTGTCACTTACTTCTCATAAAGTCGAAGAGATGTGGGTATTTCCTCCACATCCGGTCTTTTCTTTCATATGCATATTTCAATCTACGACGCGAGTTTCATCAAACTTAACTATAGGGATTCGGTCATGCTTAAAGTTGTCTTACTTCTCTATCCATGATATCCATGGGTTTTCGATGAATGCAACTTCTCGCCGACCCAAACCTCATCAAGTGGAATAATTCAATCTTCACTTGATAGACATTTCTCTTAAGTTCGACACATGGAACATATATTCTGTATTCCTTGAAGTTCTTGGGTAATCCAGTTTATATGCCTCCGAACCAACTCTTGATACAATCTCAATGGTCCAACATAACGGGGACTTAACTTCCCACGCATTTTCAAACAATACTACACCTTTCCATGGTGATATTTCCAGCATAACTTTGTCACCCATTCCGAACTCCAAGGTTTACATCTCACATCCACATAACTCTCCTGCCTACTACGGGCAGCCAATAATCAGTTCTTAATTTGCACAATCATTTCAGGTCTCGTAGGTTGGGTATCTTCATCCTAACTTCAACATACGGGTGATCTTAAACTTTTCTTACGAGTAAAGCTTCGCAAGGTGCGGTCTTAATGCTAGCGTAATAACTTTCATTATGAGGATTCAACTAAAGGTAAGTGCTTATCCTAGACACTACCAAAGTTCATCATATAAGCACGCAACAAGTCTTCCAATGTCTGTATCGTCCTTTCACTCTGCCCATCGGTTTGAGGATGATAAGCAGTGCTCATATCAAGATTCGTTCCAAATGATTTCTGAAGGGATCTCCAGAAATTTGATGCAAAACGGGGGTCTCGATCAGAAATAATTGACACAGGCACTCCTTGACTACACACAATCTCTTTAAATACAATCGAGTCAGCTTCCATTGAAAACTTCTCATTCACCGGAATAAAGTGAGCAGATTAGTCAATCGGTCACAATGACTCAAGTCGAGTCATATCCAGATGATGTTCTTTGAAGCTAGAAATGAAATCCATCGTTATTCTCTCCTACATTCAAACAGGGATTTCCGGTTGTCGCAATAATCCTGACGGCTTTTGATGTTCGGCTTTAAATTTAGTACAAGTCAAGCACTTACTGACATAAGTCGTAATGTCAGCCTTCATATCCAGCCACCAATATAACTTCCTCAAATCATGGTACATTTTATCTAATCCAGTATGAATGGAATATTTTGATTGTTGAGATTCCAACATGATTAGGTCTCTCAATCTTCAAATAATTGTAACTGTACTCATCCTTTAAGACATTCTGTACCATCGGATCTAACTTCAAATGGCTTTCCTTCGCCCAGAAATATTTCGGCTCTAATATTCTCCTTCTTGCACGCTTCGACTTGTGCAGTTCGGACTGGTTCAGGTAAATTGTCGTGTACCGTCATAACCAAGGCACGCACTCGAAACGACTCCTTTATCCTTCCTGCTTAACTTATCATCGACAACTTCGCCTTCTTCGAGGGGACAAATAACACAACCATAATCACTCAGAAGCTCAAACCATTTACACGGCCTCATGTTTAGCTCTTTCTGTTCCAAAATATATTGTAGGCTTTTGTGATTGGTGAATACCGTACACTTAATGCCATACAAATAAGGTCTCCATAGTCGAAGAGCAAAAACTACCGCTCCAAATTCCAAGTCATGGGTCATATGGTTTTCCTCATTCTTTTTAGGTTACCTAGAGGCATACACAATCTTCTTCTTTTAAGTGAGTTTAGTTAAATGTTTGGATACTAGAGAAAAATTCCTTAATAAGCCTTCGATAATAATCTGCCAAACCCCAAAACTTTCGCACTTCCGTTGGTGTAGTAAGTACAACCTAATTTCTATTGGCTTCGATCTTTGTAGGGTCAATATGGATTCCACTGCTATCAATCACACGGTCAAAGAATTTACAGGATTAAGCCTTAAATCACATTTCACATATTTAGCGTACAAATTTTCGCTTCTCAGCTAGTTCAAGGTAGTCTACAGATGTTTACTAAGTTATTTTTTTTTGGAAATAATCAGGGTGTCCTCAATGATCACAATCACGAATTTATCAAGATACGGCTTGCACACGCGATTCATCAAATTCATGAATGCAGCAGGTGCGTTGGTCAATCCAAACGGCATTACTTGAAACTCATAATGTCCATTACGAGTTCTGATCGCAGTAATTAGAATATCTTCTTTGCGGTGCAAAGTTGATGATAACCAGACCGTAGATCAAATTTTTGAATATACGCTAGAACCTTGTAACTAATCGAACAAATTGTCAATCCATGGGTAAAGGATATCGATTCTTGATTGTCAACATATTCAGTTCACGATAATTGAGGCACATTTGGAACGATCCATCATTCTTTTTCACAAACAATACCGGAGCTCTTCGTGGTGACAAGCTCGGTCGAATAAAAGCTTTCCTCTACAAATCTCAGAGTTGCACGGATAACTCCTTTGATTCGGATGGTGCTAATGATATGGCGCACGCGCCACAGGTGCAGCACCGGGAATAAGATCAATACGGAATTTAACTTACCTAAATGGCGGAAGTCCAGGTAAATCGTCAGGAAATGTCTCAGAAAGTCTCATATAACAGGAACATCTCCTAATTAATTCACTTTCGGTTCCTACTTGATTACTTGATCTATGACTAGTTCACAATAATTCTCAATATACTTCTGAGCCTATATGAAAGAAACAAATTCCATCAGGAAATATTTATATCGCCTTCGATAATCTACATCTTACTTTCTAGGGGAATCCTAACCTTTTTCTCACCACCTAAAAGAACGGCATCATGTTGTAATAATCAACCCATCCCAAATATAATATCAAAATTTCCTAGTTCTATTATCATTAAATTGATTGGAAAAGAACGGCTTAAAAGACTAAGTATACACCCTTTTCACACCTTATTGGTACTTATTACTTCTCCATTGGCCAATTTAACCTCATAGCTAGGAATAACTCATAACCCTTCCCAAATCAAGGGAATCTAGAGACATGGCTAGCAATATAAGAGCGAAGTCAACGCGTGATTTACACGGGCGAATTTTGAATCAAAGAAAGACGAAAACGCTAACTAATATGGATATATCCCATGTTTTCATGATTCGTTATTTGTATTCGAAGGCACCTCGGTTCGTTACCCACGTTACTCAAAAGGGAATTAATTGAAAAGAAAACATAGGAACGTCGAAACTCTAGGCCGATTATTAATAGTCGATAATTAGATAGGTGCTCAAAGAATCTCGTTATGAAAGAAAGGAATAAGAAGTGGATAATAGTAGTCAAGTAAGACTGCATCCACAGATGGGTAACGCGATTTGGAAAAGGATACGGGCACATATGTAGGTGTCCTTAAACATACCCTAACTTGTGCTACATGCAAACCCCATAAAAATTTAATCTTTCGGAATTACAATTAAAAATTTGGTTTTTATCAACATTTGACAGTGACTACTAATCAGCCTTGCATAGTCCCTTCCAAATTATACGTAGGTGCACGACTATGTATAATTTAGGAATAACAATGCAATACTCAGTTCGTCAAAATAGTGTCATCATATTTAAATGTATAATCATGCTTAATTATAGAATAGAATTCAGAATGATTTTACAAAACCATTCATAGTATGAAATCAATTTAATTTACAAGATGTTTAATAAACAACTTTATTTTGATAGCAATTATTTATAAATTTTTAATTTAATAACTCATAGAATGATAGAGATTTAAAATATTTTATTTTTTTTTTTTCAGGTGATATTGTATTAACTTATTAAAACAATGAGTGATTTGCATGAGAGTGGTGAAGAGTGGTTCACAAAAATGAATGGGTGAAATGATTACAATATGATAAGAAATGATTTTAGCCAAAATCATCATGAGATCCATGACATCGATGGCGATCGGGAATACGAAGAGAAGAATTTACAACGCAACTCAAATTGAAATGAGTATTCATTCGATGGTTGCATCAATAATACGAATAGTTAGAAGAACAAGGAAAGATAGATAACAACGATACATGTAGAATTTAGTAATCAACGATCGTCTTTTCATTAATACAAAATGAGTCACGAGTTGTATCGTTACACATTACATGTCACCATGTAGTGTTATACAATTCCAAGGACTGGTTCTACTAACTGATGTCTCAGTTTAGTTAGTGATTTCAAAAGATACTACAATGATAACTAATCTACAAAGAGTCACTAGGCGTTCCATGTGGCTCGGAAGATCCCTCGGTCCCAATCAGAAGAAGATTTTTTTTTGATTTCTTTCTTGGACGCTCGGTATCCTCATCATCAGACGGCGGCTTAGGAACCGCTCCCTTAAGAACCATCTCCCAATAAAACCTCCTGTTCCAACCAATGGACTCATGCAACCTCCTCTCCGCACTAGCACAATCCATGCGAGCAATCACTAACTGCGTCTCCTTATCCTCCAACTTCTTCTTCAAAGTTGCATTTTCCCTACTCTCAAGAATCTTCAACCTCTCAACCACATTACTCAAGGTCTTTTCAACATTACCCAAGTCATAATCAAGTATCTTTCTTTCCTTCTCACCTATCTTAATCTTCGAGTCCAAAAGAGCAGTCTCAGTACGGTTGGTACCCACCTCGGCCTCAATAAGTCTAGCTCGAGTACGGGTAGCCTCCAAGTCACGCCTCAATGCCCAAGGTTCCAATCCACCAACATATGATGAGTCACGTGCAGCAGATGACTCTCCTACCTCATACATACCCCTCGGGAAATCACGGATAGCAAACGGCCTTTGGGTAGCAGTCCTAACAGTAGGCCTAGGTGCAATATCAGCCTCCTCGTCCTCCGACTCAGAATCAGATGACTCAGAATCAGACGATACAGAATCAGATGACTCTGCATTAGGCGGCTCAGAATCAGAAGACTCATCTCTAGGTGGCGGGGTTTGGTCACCCTCCACCTCATAAGGAAAAATCAACTCTGCCTCATTATCAACCTCAATCTCGACATCCTCATCCTCGATATCCTCATCATTAACATTCTCATTCATATCATCATCCTCCTCTATCCAACCATTCATATTACCGGGCTGTGGGTTATGATGTTGGGCAAACTGATCCCCATGCCTATTATTTGGTTCGCTTTTTTTTTTGAATGTGGGTCAACATGTGAGCGCAAATTGATTTTAACAGCCCAATTATTCGGTTCTGGTTCTTATTCAGGTGCTTCTTCCGGTTTTCTTCGGGTTTTCTTCATCCTCTCAATCATAATCAATCTAAATTCAAACGTCAATCGGAATGTCAACCATTCGTTGGGATCATGAGTATTCCCAACTTGTTCGGCTCGAGAACAACTTGGTTCATTTAGGGAATAGCTCGCGGTGTGTAGGTTAAGATGTTTAGGTTCTTCATGCAATCTGTAGTCGTTAAAATATCTCGTATAGTATTTAAAATAATACCATAATCTACATTTATATTCAAAATAAATAAAAATCTCATATTACAAACTATATATATTTTTCCATATTATATATATCAATAAATAAATCTTCTCTCCATTATCTTTGTCCATTGGGTATTTCGGGATTTCTATTGCACCGATATTAGTCAAAAGATTTCAAAAATTCTTTAGTTCATTTTTTTATTTATTTTTTCTGAAAATATTTTCGTTTCTATAATTAAGATCTTGATACCAATCTGTAACACCTTTAATTTAGATCGGTCAGCGAATGGGTCTATTTTTGTGGGTTTTTGGTTACATCATAAGCAAAAATAACTCAAATCATCGATAAAGACTCAAAAGAGGCTGTTGTAATGAAAATTTCCATCATTTGTATAAAAAATAAAGTTTACATCACACGGTCCACAATAAAGTTTAATAACATCACACAATGTTTTACAAAACATTTCAAATGTTCAACCTTCATCGCCGAATTACCTTCAAGGACCTGAGATAAAAACATGCTAAAAGTCAACAATAATGTTGAGTGAATTCATAGAGTTTATATGTATAAACAATAAAAATTTTCCGAACACAAGTATCATTTTACAAAGTATCAGAATATATATATATAACATTGTGGCCATACAACGCTATATGGGGGATTATTATAAGCCACATGACATCGCTACGTTACCATAAACCATTGGAATTTAACCAACAAATTTGCCCACCAAGCACCCTCGCTATGAGTGCTTCACTCTCTCATACACGCATCCGTTGTGTCTAAACCCGACACATGACGAGAGCCAGTCGTCACGGATTGGAGGCGGTAATACTCCAAAATAGTACTATTTCATGTATAAGCGTATGCCATTTACCGGCAATTAACAATTCATGATTTCTGCGGGTCTTTTATTTAGCGAGTTAAAGCTAACTTATAATAATCAAGGCTACTAGCATACATTCGGGTCCCTTGTGTTCTATTTTAAAAACAAGCATGTTATCTCCCTCGCGGGTTTCTAAAACAATTAAAAAAAATATAAAAATGCGAGGCTATGAACTCACTTGATGATATCGGAAGAAAGTATCGGCAATTAGAAGAACTTCGGCGTAGACGTAAGAATCACCCGGAACCTATACAAAATGTATGGGTTTTAGGTTTAAGTCGGTAAAAATAATTAATGACTCCAAAATAATCAAATATGTATATGTAAGTATGATGATCAAGTTATAATTAGGTAAATTAGATCACACTTAAGTTTTCTAAGCAAACTTCAAAGTATTACATTTTTACTAGTTTTATTCCTTGTTGAATTTCACTAGTTTTAGTCCAATTGGCCTAAAAAGCCCAATAGGCCCAATTGTAAGCCCATTAAGTAATTTGGCTCCTTTTTATAGTTTATGACCAGACCTTGGTCCAATTATTAGGCCCAAGTGGGTTGGGCCCAATGCCAAGCCCATTTGTTACATTTTAACATATTGGTGTCATTAAGTCTAGTGGCCCATTTTAATAATTGTTACCCAATTTTTATCCAAAGGCCCAACGGGCCCATTATGAGTCCACCATGTTAATTAGTCCATTTTTATGGCTTAAGACCAGATCTCAACTTTATTTATTGAGCCCAAGTGGGTTGGGTCCAAAGTTAAGTCCAATAGGTCTTTATACATACATTGGGCCTAATGGCCCAATTTGGTCATTTTGTCCAATTTTTAAGCTTGTTTATATGATTATATAAAATTTTCGGGTTTTCGATGTCGAGTTAAGTTTTTGACCAGTAGGTTATGTATATGAAAATCCCAAAAGTGGGTCCTACCACTTCGGGTTTTAGTCGTAAAATTATCGTAGTAATGGTAGTGCTTTATAGACGTAAAATTTTATACGTATTTCACGTTTATTAAATTAGACGTATCTTATAAACCGTAAATGGTATGATTTCAAACTTTTTATCAAAATTTACATAATTAAGTATATAATTCAGTTTATAAGCTATTTTCATATCAATTTTTAATTTACATATACTTATACCACTTTTTACATATAAAGGTAAATTTTACAATTTGGCTGAAAAACTCACTTTCACCATTTTCAATGCCATTTTCAAACCATAATGAACTGGGTGACTATCCAATTAGACCAGAAACTACATGATTTTTTCTACAAGCTATAGTTTTACATTTTTGTCCAATTAAATTCGTACCTATCACTTTTTATGCAAGCAAGACAGTAAGGTCAGATTGTGTACTTTTTAGTAAAATGGCCATAACTTTCTCAATTTTTACATTCATGTGAGTATCCAATTAGCTACATCATTACAATTCATTTTTCTACCACTTTTACAAGCAATATCATCCATTGGACCAACTTAAATATTTGGATTTTTCTGTTCTTTACAGCCTCTAAGTTTCAATGTTTTCTAACAATTTCTTGCAAGCTTTTAAGTTAGATCCATTCATTTTTGACCTAATCTAATGCAAACAAAACCCCAAACAACTTCTTGATCATCATATACATCATATTTACATATACATTTTAAAGGAAAATACAAGAAAATACAAGAAATACAAGAACAAATGAAAGTAATTAAAGATTATACCAACAATAGTAAAGAAAGTAGTGATTTATACCAAAAATGCAATGATCTCTTCAACCAAGGCTTTGAATCTTTACCCAAATAATTTTGACACCAACTTTTTATGACCCAAATGACTTCATAAAATCTTTAATAACTTCAGCCCCAAATGTGTATAAAACCTTCTTGGAAAAGCCCTTTAATCACTTCAAATCAACTCCATTTTATGTGGGATTCATAGTAGATTGTGTGGTTATTATTTTGATTAATAAATTTTTTATGAAATGGTGATTTGGTGTTGATGGTGTACGGCAAAGAAGAGAGGGAAACAAAGAGATGTGTGTGAGTTTTGATAAGAACTTATGAGAAGAAGTGAGGCCAAGTTGGTTTTTGTTCAAAGTGGACATGCAATGGTCTAAGACAAGTGTCTTAGACACTTGCTCCTAAGATGACACGCCACCTTGAGGTGGTTGTGGGAAATTTTGAGTTTGAAAATCTTGTTATTTCTAGTATTTAGGGTATAAATTTTAAGATAGGTAGGTAGTTTTGAGGCTAACGGGTACTAACGTAAAATAAAACGAAAGTTAAGACGAAACCACTAAGTAAAAACGAACCAAGTAAAAATAGTTCTACTAAAATCGGGATACTTTTCAGTCATTTTTAAATTACATACTGTATTGGACGAACAGTAATTATAACCTTTGCTCTCAAAAATTAATCGTAAGATACGAAAAGAAAAATGTACGTAATACGAAAAATAAAAACGAATGAAGTAAAAATATTTCTACGACATTTTTAAAATATAATCGTCGATGCTTAACGTAGGATTCGCCGGTTCTTTGTAAATGTCGCGTAAATTACAATGTAAGCCCTAATTTCTTCCCGGTTCATAGTGAGTTCATATTATTTATAACAATGAAAATTATAATTAATACTCGAGATAAAATAACGACCTGAATTTTTGACGGATTGTCACAGATACTATTGCTTAAACTAGGTTTAAGAATGTATCTAAACATTCTAATGATCCACTGCTCGCAAGAGGTAACACACTTCGAAGTGGTAAGGATAGTCTAAAACTTAATGAATTGATGGAATTATGTACCAATTTATAAACAAGTGTTCTTGATTTGGAAAAGACAAAGAGCACACAAGCTAAAGAGATTGTTAATTTAAAGAGGAGGGTCAAGAAGCTTGAACAGAAAAAGAGGTCAAGAACTCATAGGCTTAAAAGGTTATACAAAGTTGGTCTTACAGTTAGGGTAGAATCCTCTAGAGATGAAGAAAGTTTGGGTGAGGATGCATCCAAATAGGGGAGGATAAATGCTATTGATGCTGATGAAGACATTACCCTGGTTAATGATCAAGATGATGCTGATATGTTTGATGTGAATACTTTGACTGGTGATGAGGTGTTAGAAGAACAAGAAGTTGCTACTAAAGATGTAAATTTGACTGTTGATGAAGTTACTTTGGCTTAAGCATTTGCTGCTTTGAAAAGTGTAAAATCTAAGGTAAAAGGGGATGTTGTAGAAGAGCTAAGTGTACCAGTTAGTGCTGCCATTACAAAGGTTAGTGCAGCTACAACTACAACAATTGCTACAATTCCAACTCCAAGGAAAGGAATTATCATTACTGAGCTGGGTACATCTACAACAACAACAACAATTTCCTCATAACCATCACAGGCAAAAGTTCAGGACAAAGGAAAAAGAATTATGGTAGAACCTGAGAAGCCTTTGAAGAAGAAAGATCAAATCAGTCTTGATGAACAAGAAGCTATCAGATTACAAGCTGAGTTTGATGAAGAGGAGAGACTTGTAAGGGAGAAAGATAAAGCCAAAGTAGCCTTGACAAAAGAATGGGATGATATTCAGGCTAAGGTTGATGTTGATTACCAGTTGGCTCAAAGACTGCAAGCTGAAGAACAAGAGCAGTTCACAACTGAACAAAAAGCCACATTGTTTAAAGAACTCCTAGAGCAAAGAAGAAAGAACTTTGCAGCTAAAAGAGCAAAAGAGAAGAGGAACACACCACCAACCAAAACTCAACAAAAGAAGACCATGATTACCTATCTTAATAACATGGAAGGTTGGAAGCACAAAGACTTGAAATCTAAAGACTTTGATTCTATCAAAGAACTATTTGACAAAGCTTTCTAAAAGGTGAACATGTTTGTGGATTATAGAACAGACTTGGTGGAAGGTAGTTCAAAAAGAGCAGGAGATGATCTAGAACAAGAGGTCACTAAAAAGAAAAATGTGGATGATGTTCAAGAAATAGCTAAAGTGGATGATAATCAAGAAACAACTAAGATTAAAGAGCTCATGGAAATTGTTCCTGATGAAGAAGAAGTAGCAATTGATGCTATTCCTTTGGCTACTAAGCCTCCAACCATTGTTGACTAGAAGATTCATAAAGAAGGAAAGAAAAACTATTACCAGATCATCAGAGCTGATGGAAGTTCAAAGATGTACTTAGTCTTCAGTCATATGCTCAAAAGCTTTAACAGGGAAGATTTTAAAACTATATGGAAATTGGTAAAAGCTAAATATGGATCAACAAGACTAATGGAGGACTTAGATTTAATTCTATGGGGGAGATTTAAAGACAATGTTTGAACCACATGTTAAAGACAGAGTCTAGAGGAATCAATAGGATTATAGAGTGTTGAATTGGAAACTATATGACTCTTGTGAAGTTCATTCCTTAAGGATGGAACATATGCACATTCACATGCTTGTAGAAAAGAGATATCTCCTTACACCTGCTACAATTACTGCTATGTTAAACAAGAAGCTTCAATGTGATCATTTCAGTGAAATGTCATATCAGCTTCTTAAACTTCTCATAAAATAGCTTAAGAATCAATGAAGTGTTTGGAAGCATCCTCCTGGTGATTAATGAAGCTTTCAATGAAGAAACTTGATGATTTTGGAGATAAATATCAAGTTTAGGGGAGGATTGTTAGGAATAAAAGCATCTTGATGCTGTTTGAAATTACTAATGTTCTTATTGATGTTAATGCTACTCAGTCAAAGTTAGTGCTGCTGGAGAATATCAATAAAAATTATTTTAAGTGTTTAAGACTACTGGTGAAGTTACTACTGCTAGAGGAAGTTACTACTGCTAGTGGAAGTTAAGACTGCTCAGAGACATAGAAGAAAAACTGTTAAGTAGTTACTATTGCTAGTACAAAAGCTACTACTACTAGTATAAAGTTAATACTGCTGAAGGATTTAATGCTGTTAGTGAAGAAGTTAGTACTGCTGAGTTAGTTAGTACTGCTTATGTGATTTGTATGAGATATTTTGGTAAAAGATATGTATAAGTTATTTATTTAGAAGATTATGATTACTTAGGTAAGTATTGTAAGCCGTTTAGGATTCCTTGGTGTATAAAAGGAGGTCTTAGGGCATAGAGATGAATGTATCAAAAC
>BQNB010043890.1:1430-18707 GCA_026074375.1 Tanacetum coccineum | reverse complement strand
CTGTGTGTTACAATCATTGTTATCATACCCTAGATGAGTCCTAATAACGATCTATGGAGTCATTATAGGATTCCACAATTTGGTCAAAGATGTTCACAAGTTGCTTATCTACAGATGACCCCTATTGGATGATTACAAAAAGGGGAAGAAGATTCGTGATTTGCAGCTTATTATTTTATGTGGTGGCATGTTCAAGGAGATCTTAAGTCAAGGGGAAGCTTTGAAGATTGTTTCATTCATGGAGATTGTTTTGTAATATCAAATAGGGGAAGATTGTTGGGATCTGAGATTTGATTATTACAAAACTACATATGCTTATATGAAGATAAATGAAACAAGAAGGACTTAATATGATATGTTGGACTTTGACTAAAACATTAATGATGATTGGAAGTTACAAAATCAACATTATGATATGTTTGACTAAGGTTTTCTTGTAAACCCTAGCCTCTCTAGTATATAAAGAGAGGTAGGGTGAATAGTTTGATTATCCAGAAAATAGAGACTTCTCAATGAGAGTCTAAGAAACGCATAGAGCGTGTGTAGTGTAATAGTTGTAGTTAGCCATAGATGAGTCATGAATCATCTATGTGCTTATTAGTTTATTAGTAGTCTTATGAATAAGAAAACCTTGTTCATAACAATGATTGTGTTCTTAATTATTCCGCTGCGTGTTTGTTAATCATTGTTAGTATATCCTAGATGGCTAGATCGTGGTTTATCAATTGGTATCAGAGCGGGTTGCTCTTGATATCTAGGATCTACAAGGTATATATCTAATTTGTTTTTGGATGGATTTGGATCTCGGATAGATGATGAAATTATGGCTCGATTTGGGGATTATTATGAAGAGAGTTGATTATTGCTTATTTGATGTTGTAGTTGAGTTTCACAGATGCGTGTTCTTATCATACCTTTTAGCAGGAGGTAACTTGTTCGTGCTTACAATGGTGTGACGAAGACTTGACGAATCTAGCAAAGGTGTGTGATCTATAAACTTAGGGTGCTTAATGCTCACATTTGCTATCACTTGAAGGAGTTACGTTGTTGTGCTCAGTGTCTCATATAGTTGAGGATTTTGTCAAGAGATTGCGATCTACTTATATTTTGGTCTTGGTATAAGTTTGACATCACGTGGATAGTGCAAGACATAAGACACAAGTTTGGGAAATTCTACTTCTTCAACATATGGGTTATACTCATTTTTCTTCATCAATAATTACTACTTGGAGCCTACTGAGTTCGAGATTCAAGAGATGGTTAGCATACTTTCAGGGGAAGCTTATTGTTAACATGTTTAACCATCTACATGTACCACTTAAGGGGAAGTGTTCACAAGTTGCTTATCTACAGATGACCCCTATTGGATGATTACAAAAAGGGGAAGAAGATTCGTGATTTGCAGCTTATTATTTTATGTGGTGGCATGTTCAAGGAGATCTTAAGTCAAGGGGAAGCTTTGAAGATTGTTTCATTCATGGAGACTGTTTTGTAATATCAAATAGGGGAAGATTGTTGGGATCTGAGATTTGATGATTACAAAACTACATATGCTTATATGAAGATAAATGAAACAAGAAGGACTTAATATGATATGTTGGACTTTGACTAAAACATTAATGTTGATTGGAAGTTACAAAATCAACATTAATATGATATGTTGGACTTTGACTAAAACATTAATGATGATTGGAAGTTACAAAATCAACATTATGATATGTTTGACTAAGGTTTTCTTGTAAACCCTAGCCTCTCTAGTATATAAAGAGAGGTAGGGTGAATAGTTTGATTATCCATCATAGTTAGATCTCTCCCAATGAGAGTCTAATAGTTAGTTTATGTAATAGTTAGTAGTTAGTTTATAGACGTGTTATAGTCGTCTATATGTATTAGTAGCCTCAAGGATCATAGGATCCATGTTACAGTTAGGTAACGTACTAATAATATTGAGGCATGAACGTTCGGTTAAAACCTTGTTTAATAACTTATTGTTCTTTAATTTCCGCTGCGTATATAAGTTATTTGTAAAACATATCCTAGATGGGCTAAACGATCTTATCAATTGGTATCAGAGCCTGGTGGCTCTCGATCTAGGATTACAAGGTTTTTGAAGAAACCCTAAAACCCTAAATTTCAAGAAACCGATTTGTGGTAAAAGTTTTATGGGGTTTTGGAGTTAAATTGCTATAACAATCTTTATGATCGTCCTCTCTACCTTTTTGGTATGCAATACGATCTTCAAGTATTGTTATTATTCAAGGGTTTCTTGGTATAATTGATTTATGATGATGGTTTTAGATCTCGGATGGAACTGTTATTCACAACAGTTTATTCTTATTGATTTATGGCTCATTTTGGATTTATTGAAGAGGTGATTACGAAGAAAATTGAATATTGCTTATTTGATGTTTAGTTGAGTTTCACAGATGCGTGTTCTTATCATACCTTTTAGCAGGAGGTAACTTGTTTGTTTTGTATGGTGACGAAGACTTGCAAAATCTAGGAATGTGTGATTTTTCTTAAGGTGCTCAATGCTCACATTCGCTATCACTTGAAGGAGTTACGTTATTGTGCTCAGTGTCTCATTATAGAGAATGAGGATTTTGTCAAGAGATCGCGGTCTGCTTATACATTAGGAGTATGAGTTCAACGTCGTGGATAGTACAAGATATAAGACACAAGTTTGGGAGATTCTACTTCTTCATCAAATTCGTTATACTCTATTTTCTTCATCAGTGATCACTACATAGAGCCTACTGAGTTCGAGATTCAAGAGATGGTTAGCATACTTTCAGGGGAAGCTTATTGATTAAATGTTTAACCATCTGCAGGTTGCATATCTACTGAAGACCCCTACTTGATTATAACAAAAAGGGGAAGAGGTTTCGTTTCATTCGTATATTAACTTCAGGGGAAGTTCGTGCTTATTGGGTTTTGTCATTATCAACTAGGGGAAGATTGTTGGGAATTATATTTTGAGTTGATAAGACAAAACACGAATGAAACAAGATGGAAACATGAAGGACCAAAGTTGTAGTCAAAGAATACTACAAAAGATAAGAATTAAAAGATTTGGTCAAAGATAATGATTGAATAACTAATTGGTCAAAGATAATTAATTTCATCATTATTATCATTATTAATTGGTCAAAGATAATTAATTTTATCATTATTATCATTATTAGTTTCCATGTAAACCTTGACTCCTTATACTATAAAAGGAGGTCTAAGGTATGTATACAAGGGGGGGGGGGGGGGGGGGGGGGGGGGGGGGGGGGACATTGTAATACTTAGATTTATACATAATCCCATGTAAACAGAACTGTGTACGGGCTTTGTTAACATTAGCAATTAATCATATCAATCCTCATTTACAAGTCCGCCATACAGACATGTTATACTTAGATTCATACAATAATTCCATGTAACAAAACGATGACGGTCTCCGTGTAACTACAATATTCCTTAGAGACCATTGTTTAACTTACAATGTCTGAGAACGAAATGAGACCATTGTGCAACTCACAATGTCTAAGAAGTAAGATGAGACCATTGTATAACTCACAATGTCTGAGGTATAATTGAGACCATTGTGCAACTCACAATGTCTTAAGAAATGCTCTGGTATTTATATAAATAACTCTTATATAAATAAACGTGCGATATACGCAAAAGATGTAAGCATATATATTACATATATGTATGTCACGTAAGCACTTAATGCAGCACGTAATGTAAGCACATAAGCAAGTAGCGTGTATGCACTTTGAAAATGTTTGATGTGATGCAATGTTTGTGAAAACGGTTATAGTCTAGGGTAAAATATGCAACCTAGTTCTCTATAACCAGTGCTCTGATACCAATCTGTAACACCCCCAAAAATCATACAACGCAGCGGAATACCACATGGGGTGCTACTTCATAATACACAGCGCTAGATACAAGAGAACGACCTCTAAATGTGTCGTTTGTAAAACAATCTCGTTGATTTTCTGAAATCAAAATAATAGTTGTCCCATAATTGCATCACCATGAAAAAATTGAATATAAAGACTCCAATGCACATCAAATAATCCAAGCATCTAATTCACCTGAGAAAAACATGCTTAAAAGTGTCAACATTAAAGTTGGTGAGTTCATAGATTAGTTTAAATATGAATGTAAGTTTCAACTGAATGTATTTGTCCACTGTATCATCACAGTACCATGTAAAAATCCCAAAGATTTATAAAGAATGCACGACACATTTTATGTCACCAAAAGTATCAATCTTATCCCAAAGATTTATAAAGAATGTGTGACCAATTTAATGTCACCAAAATGTTTCAAGTGTGTATATGTTGGGGGCCCTGTAGTCCCAACGTGATCCGACATGTTATAACGTTCGTTCCCAGTGATAGCTAGTCACTCGAACGGGGGTTGTCAATCCCGAATAGATCTATTTTATATCATTCGCGTGGACATCACGCTATAATGTTCGTTACCGGCGATAGCTTAATCACCCGAACAGGGATCCATACCCAAAACCCAATAAGCCAACCGTGGGCCTTAAGCCACGGTTTGGTCTCTCTTGTTGAGCCGAAACTTCCTTAACTCGTACGGGCCTATTTGTTAAGCCCGATAAGCCAAACAAGTATCAAATAAGCTCTTGGTCTTGGAATAAGACGTTCAATAAGCTTTTCAATAAGCCCTAGAGGGTTCATTAAGCCGAACCATACGGGCTTATGGATTAAGCTCATGAGTGTTGGAATTTTGTTGTGGGACGGGCTATTAGCATTAAGATATTTGGGCTTATTTGTTAAGCCAAATAAGCTTAACACCGTTCCCTTATCAAAATAAGCAATGAAATAAGCTAGTAATATATAAGCCGAATAGAAATAAGCTAAACAAACATTCCTTTTACTTCTCTTAGTGGGCCGAGACTACATATAAGCCCATTAAACCAAATAAGCTCTTTGTAGGCTTATTATTAAGCCGAAACATCAAATAAGCTATAGGTCATCATATTTATTATATAAAAATAACCACGATCACGAAACTACACTTTCCTTGTCTTTCTTTTATTTATTTTCGAGCCATATTATAAACCTTTTAAGGTTTATGTAGTTTTTAAACCTTGATTTTTATAAACAAGTTGTACATCTTACATTTATGCATTATAAGAATCACAAAAGTACAAGTTTTATGAGAAATAGATGACTTACAAAGAATAGTGATTAAGAATGTGATTAGAGACTAAATACAACCCAAACGTTGTGTTAAGACTACCCGGATATCAATACGAATCAAACCCGAATACAATATCTTGATCAAAAGTGAGATAAATATAATGAATGAGTCGTGATTGTTGTTCGTTGTTCATTCTTTTTCCTTATTTTCTGCGTTCGAACAAAAGAGGGAGAAGAGAGATGAGTGTGTGTCTTTTTTGTTGTGAATGAATACAATGAATATGAAATGGAATGAACCTAGCTTATTATGTAAGCCTTCAAACTTTGGAATTGTGTGTGTGTATGGGGTGTGTGTAGGGCTCTACGCAAGGAAACAAAAACAAGAGGGGACCAATTTGATCTCAATTTGTTTGGACATGCAAAGGTGACAAATTTTTTGAATATCTAGATATTTTCATGCACACATAGACTAGTTGTTATTCACGAAACGCGCAAATACTAAAAACGTGTAAAAACTTTACAAAAATTTCTGAAATTTCAAATATCGTCTTAAAACGTAAAAACGCGACCAATGATGAAAGACTACACAATTTAGCAACCCGGAATGCTTCCGGTACGACTTCTCAGATATACGCGGGACAACTTCCCGATCATAACGTAAAATTTACAGGAACTCATAAATTCTAAATACTGAACGGAAACGGCTAAAATGTTGGCCTGGAATTTACAGGGTGTCACATAAAAATGTAACAAAAAAATTTATCAAGATCAACCAGGATTCCTTGCTTCTCAGATAAGTAAGTCAAGGCAAGGCAGTATTTTTTTATAAGACAAAAAAGTTTTAAATCAGAAAACAGGTTTATATCAAGATCAAGAAATCACCAACACCTTTAATAACACAAAACCACCAATACCACTCCAATCACAAACAAATTCAAAAAAAAAACTAAAAAAAATTAAAAATATCTTGGACTTATCCCTATCCACCAATGTATAAGACACTAGAAAAGAAAAATTTTCCTAAAGAAAAGTAGAGTGGGGGTGTTACAGTGCACGCGCAACAAAGCTTAAGATTAAGAAGATCCACAACCTTGATAGCACAACAGAAACAACAACTGAATTAGGGTTTGATACAGTAAACCTTAATTCTTGACCAACACTAGTGATTAATCACAATTAACCACTATATACTAGCTCTAATAAGCAATGCACCACCAGCATCCTTGAAAATAACCCTAAATCTTAGAAAACTTATTTTTAAAAAATCAATTAACCACTAGATCTAAGACTCAAGCCACTTAAAACACCAATTAAACACACGATCTAACCATTATACCAAAACCTCCCAATTTTAATTGAAACCCTAATTTTAAAAAATCGATTTAGAACTTTGGTATAGAGCAACGTGACTCTGATACCATGTAGAAATTGATACTTAAAGCCCTAAAACAACATCATATTTAAAGAGAACCCAACCAACCTCCCTCGGCTCACTGTTTTTATTATAAGAATGACTAAAATATTTAGCCTCAATGTTTTACAATACATAAACAAAACAATACAACTGAATACAAACTAGGGTTTCTCACTAACAGATTTTAGAGAGAGATTAAAAACACACGGTTAAAAACTTAGTTAATAAGAAAAATAATGAGAGAAAAGCATTATAAAGCCCTGCACATGAATCTTTCACTTTGACCTTGAACTCTTCTTGACTTGACAGCTTGGACCCTTGAACTATAAACACGAGAACACTTCTTGCTTTGACTTTCCTGAAATAAGACCCATGTGTTTGGGAGAAAGCTTATTATCTTCTAACACAAACATCACATAATTATTTTACGACTCCTTTTATCATGCCTGCCGCAAAACGCGTGCATCTTGCTAGTCTATATAAGAGTCAAACTAGTTCCACAAGATGATTTTTATCCGAAACCTTATATATTGTAATTTGTAACCTTTTATAAGAAATTGAAGAAAATACAAACAAACTCTGACTCTTGATTGATTAAATAATCAAATACTTTTGACATTTAAAAATAATAATAAAACGCATAAGATCGAGAACGATAATGCAAATGATTGAGATCATCGCTAATAAATAGAACGAGTCAAACTTTAATGTTCGATTGTTCTCCATTCGTAGTAGGCCTTAGTAGCACTTCATGGTAGAATATAGGGGCTTTCACATTTGTTTAATCTTTTTCACGTTAACGCTTAAGCCAAATTAGATATTAACTGAAAACTTGAGTTATAGTTATTTAATAGAAAGTTGTTTAATCAAAGTTGTTGGCAAGTGTAACAGGTGTTAAAAATAAGGGTTTTTGCTATCAACAGATTTTAGGATTGTTGTTAACAACTGATTTTCAAGAATCAAGCTTATAACTGTTGGGTTTTATAATCTAATTAACAATTAATTAACACGAGTACGCAGCGGAATAAATGATCACGTGTAGAATACAATAATTAACAATGATAGAAAAATGTACCTTATTAGACGAAAACGACTACACCGTTTAAAGGTAACCGTAAACACCGTCTTCTTTATACGCGTGTGTATAATACAACGCGTAACCACTAGAATCAAAGTATGATTCCTCTAAGCTTCCACACACTATACGTTCTTAGCAAACGACGAGGTATGCTAGTACTAGTAGTGTATAACAAACGATCTTCTTCGTCTCTTGAATCTATCAACTTACGAACAATAAATCACCAAAAGGTAACAACCGAATTTAAACTAGAAGCAAAAAGGGTATCCAGTATGTTTGTATGATTTGTGAAGACACAACCAAAGATTCCAAGAAACCTTTATGCGGTCAACAAATGTAGGCAAAGAAAACAGTCGATCCTTAGGTTTTTTTTTTTTTTAAAGTTATCTTATAATAAACAAAAAAATAAAACCATATTTATAGACTTAATCTTCTAATCCTTTTGGGATTACTTCTCTTGCCTACTAAGGATACAAAATAAAAGAACCAACCCTTTTTTTAAATCTCGGTTTATTAATAATTAGTCCCTCACGTTTAACCATTAAACGTTAATAATTATTTAATACTCTTTAACTTTTTAACGATCGTTTTGTTATTCAGTTAATCTATTACATTACTATATTTTCTCGTCATTTTTAACATATAAACGTTTTCTTTTGTGCGTCCCTTTAGGCTCGAAAATATTTTTCGGACATATATTAATTCATATATGGTCATAATCCAACAGCTCTCACTTGGACATGTATGAATAATATAATAACATTGGTAAGCGTCTAGCAACACGCCAATGCTCCCAAAAAATATACGATCATGAGTGTGTTTCACTAGGGCTATGAAAAATGATTTTGATGAATTTTACAATCCCTTTGTTTCCGATACCGTTGTTAAAATTGGATATGGATCAATGTCATTCCATATTAACGATTATGTTTCTCATATATGAAGTAATCAAGATTACTGAAAATCAATGAGACCATATCTTCTGAGTTTTCTAGGGTCCGGCCATACACACATTGATTATTTCAATTGGGGGCCCTAGTGGGTATCTTCTTCAACAATTTGAAGGAACAAATTTTTTATTGACTACAAGTGTCTAGTCATTATATGGCATAAACCATTCTGAGGAAAGTCCTTATTAGTTACCTTATTTCAGGGACAACTTAAACTAATTATCATTGAAGGAACATCCACATATTGCTAAACCTCTTGCATCTCAAGTCTTTAAGGATTTATGTAACTAAATCACGTTACAGATTTCACTTGATGACGTCGATCCATAAAGTGACTATTCTTTGTGCGGGGAAATCCAATATTCATCTTATGAATATATGTGAGTTTTGGTGGACTCATCTTGAATATCTCAATTATTCACAAATCACTTCAGGAATTGTCTTAGTTTAACAATATTTTCCCATATTGTTATCGACAACGGATTATTTAGAATAACACCAGTTATTAATCAGGATTTAACATGCAAATATAGGAAACAATTTTATTATATTAAATAACAATATACCATCGTATCATTATCATAAAATAAAATTGTTTTACATCCCTTATCCAAATACTAAAACACAGATCTACATGAAACTACTAGCAGGACGAAGCCCCATGCCCCTGGCATGTTGAGTAAGCTTCCTATTTGATAAAGCCTTTGTAAAAGGATCAGCTAGATTGTTATCTGTGTGAACTTTAAGTATCCTTATTTCGCCCTTCAAACACCTCCGCGAACATAATGATATCGTCTTTGATAGTGTCTGGCGCCTTTCTGAACTCCCGGTTCATTAGCATAATGAACTGCAGCTGAATTGTCGCAGTACATATTCAAAGGTTCATTTATCGTTGGTACAATACCAAGCCCTGAGATAAATTTCCTAATCCAAACAGCTTCCATGGCAGCTTCTGACGACTATGTATTCAGATTCTTGTAGCAGACATATGCAGTGTACTTTGCTTGGAGCTCTTCCAATCCACTTGCGCTCAATTCAAACGAAAACATTATTCATGTCTGTGATTAGTGTCATCTCTATCAGTCTCGAAATCCAGCATCGCAATAGCATCAACTCTAAGTTCTGCGCTGGATTTCACCATAAACCAAGAATATCTTTAGTATTTCTTTAATACTAAGAATGTTTTTCACAAGCTGGTCAGTGAGAGGTTACTAGATTCTGTTGAAATCGGTTGTCATATTTGCATCGCGAACGCAACTCAGGCTCTAGTGATCTAACCGCATACATGTTGGATCCTACAGCCGAAGCATAAAGGTACATTCTTTCATGCGATTTACCTCTTAGGCGTAGAGCATTGTGATTGTTCAAGTCAAGTCTTTCTTGCATGGGGATAGGCCCACGTTTGTATTATCATTTTATATCATCTTTAAGATTTATCCATGTAAGCATTTTTGACAAATCCAATTTAATCGCTTCGATCTATCTCTATAGATTTTTAGATTCCAAGAAATAATGCTGCTTCCCCCAATCCTTCATGGCGAAAACAACTTTCCAAGATAATCCTACCTTTGAAACTTGGAATGTGATTTCATGATGGTTTATGTCTCAACCTACAAGATGAGGAATATAACATATACTCCCCATAGGCCTTTTGATATACACATGGCTCATCAAGATTTTGAGTAAATCCAAACCTTTTGATTTCCTCATCAAATCTTTTATTTCAGCTTCTTGATGCTTGCTTAAGACCATAAATGGATCTTTGAAGCTTGCATACTTTTCTGGGATGATTAGGATCAACAAAACCTTCTGGGTTGCACCATATAGATGTTTCATCCAAGGTAACATTTAAGAATGCTGTTTTAAAATCCATTTGCCATATCTCATAATCTTTGTATGCTGCTATAGATTTGGAATTACTTAAATAGCTCTTATGTAGCGACAGGTGAGAACGTTTCTTCATAATCAACCATAGGTTGAGGTAACACTTTGCTACAAGACGAGCTTTATAGACGTGTACAATACCATCCATGTCGGTCTTTTTCTTAAAAATCCATTTACTCCCAACGGTCTTACAACTAGGAGGAAGATCGACCAGGACCCATACCATATTGTCCATCAAGGATTGTTATTTCCGCATTATTGCTCGATCCACTTATTAGATTCTGAATCTAACATTGCAGCTTTATAGCTAGCGGGTTCATTAAGATCCTTTGGACCTATGCTCCTCTCCACCTCTACATGTTGACATAAGCGGTTTTGGAGCGCGATTGTGGTCTTTCGGGACCTACGAACGGGAATCATTCTCTGTGGTGGTCAAAACACGCCACCTCTTGAGGAATGTTGCTACAGTGATTTCAGTATGGTGTTGTATTTCTTCTCTTGAATTCTTCACGATCTACGCCTCCACTGATTTCTTGGACTTATGAGACGCTTCTCAAAGAATTTCAGCATACCTTGAAAACAATTTGTTTTTCAGGTGGGAAGTTAGAAATAGTAACCCATCTCGTTTCCTTTGGGTTCCTATGAAGATACACTTAAACAGATCTTTGTTCGAGTTTGTCAGGCGTATCTCTCTTCACAAGAGACTCTACATCCAGACCTATAAAGTAAGACAAGTTTGGAAACTTTTCCTTACCACAGTTCATATGGTGTCTTATCTACCTTCTTTGTTGGAACATATTGAGATTGCGTGTTGCAGACTCTTAGAGCAATTAATCCCAAAAGGATAAAGGCTGAGTTGTAAGATTTCATCATAGATCGATACCATAATATCTAGTAAAGTACGGTTTCTACTCTCAGGAACTCCATTATGTTGTTGGTGGTATGGAGGAGTAAGTGTTGAACCAATTCCCATTAGCTTTTAGATAATCTTTAAATTGTGGCTTATGTATTCGCCACCCGATCTGATCGTTCATTTGCCTTAATGGTCTTCCGAGTTAGATTTTCATTATTTTTACACACTTTGAAGTTCAAAGACCTCATGTTATGTTTAAGAAGATAAAACATAACCATACACGAATATAATCATTGTGAATGTAATGAAAGTAGTAGACCTTGTCTTGACTCATGTCTAAGTGGACCACCACTCATCAGTTATGTATTATTCAAAGTACGAGAAGATCTTTGCCCTTTTCTGTTATGTGAGGGAAAAGGTTTCTTTGTAATTTGCCAGATATAAGTTGCATTATATCAAAAGATTCATCAATCGTGATTTAACGCCATCTTGTTGCAGTGTTTAATACGTTTCTGTTTATATGGAGCAATGACGACAGTGCCATAGATAGTGGAGTAAAGTTAATGCTTGACTCTTTTATTGTAAACATTATAAAATAGAATTAACCATTTGGTACAAGATCATGCATATTCAATTTATAAATACCATACGAGGAAACAGATTTAAAATAAAGACACCATCTTGAACTGAAATTCCAAATCCGTAAAACATTGAACAAATCATTGGCAACAACGAGAACTGAAATACACCTCTTGTAATTGTAGGTGCATCAATGACTATGTCTAACTCAATTCACAAGGCCATTAGGTACAAACTAAGGTCAAAACTTCGATTGCTTCTACTTGTGCACGAACACCTTGCCACGTACAAGTTAAAGAGCTCCTGTTTCAGCTTCCCTTTCATCTAAATCCTGTTTTGTAATTACATATTTAGAAGTTACCCAAACCAGTGTCATTACACCCAGGAGTTATTATTAGGAAAAGAAATATTCTATGTGGAAGATACCGAAGAATGGCAGAGTCCAACTTGGCTTCCTCTCTCTGCAACTTCAGCAAAGATACACTAGGACAGTTCCTTTTCCAATGTCAATACCTCCTATTCTGTGGGTGGCAGGCATCATCCTTAGTGGGCGCTCCTTTGAGAAGGCTTCGAGTTGTTGGCTTGGGATATAAAACCTTTTATCATTTCCTTGCCATTGACCTTATCTTGCCTTTTGCATTTAAGCGCTTTCTTATTGCCTTCTGGATTTACTCACTTTTAATCCATCATTACTTTGTGGTGGTTCAGTTTTAGGTAAACCCTTCTCATACTCAATATAGATAGCGATGAATTTCACCTATTGTTTCCCCAGGTTAAGCTTTTGTTATTTCTTACAAATCCACATATCTTTAGTAAGCCGTTAAGAATTTCGCCTACTGAGATATCCTGTGGTAGCCATATAACCATGACGTTCCAGTTGCTCCACATATCCTTCATCTTAAGGACTAGTCAGCAACTGATTTTACCCTCCTTTTGTTTGAAAGCATGGAAAGATTGATTAAGTCAAACTTCTTCCACTCCAGCTTGTTTCTCAAACATAGGTCTAAGATCTCTGATCATGTCATACGGAGAGTGCAATTCAAACGTCTATGTAGTTCAGGAGTGTATCCAAGATAAGACAAGCAATCTCAGTATGGAGCATCATATAGAGTGTCCACTGTGCCACCCCAATGTTAGGTTCAGCGCCTGGAGCTCAGGAAGCAGGAGGTAAAGGATTGTTAATGACATGACATTTTCTTCTCGACTCTTCAAGACTTACTTATAGTCGAGCAAACAGTCATTGAAGTTATTACAGAAAGTTTTTCTTTTCAAACATCGACCTGAAAAGACGAATGGGTTTTGTTTTGTAAGGTAGTGCCATCTACAAAAACTAAAGTTCAAGAATTAGTATTTTCGATAATTACTCCTGAGAAAATTAACTTACCCATGTTTAATTAAAATAAACAATTAATTTCCTCAAGGTAGGACCCAACTTGAACTCATTACCCCCACCTATCAGTTGATTCTGCTTGTGATGGTGATGTATTAATAGGTAATCAACGAATTGATAATTCACAACTGTTTTGCCATCTAAACCTTATGGGACTTACTTTATTACAATAATGTCTAGTAAGCTTGTTTCATCCATCTATGCGCGTTCGTATACAGGTCTAACAAACAACGCTATGTGTCCAATTTTTAAAACAGTAATTATGTAACATCACCGTTCTCACGGAAAAGGTTATAATTACTTGTGATTGCTAAATCTACAGCGTCTCACGCATAGGTGAAAGAGCGGTCCTACTATGTGTTCTTTATAAATTGGATGGCAAAAACTTAGTTTGAAAGGGTATTTTATTTGAGACGTGTCAAATATGTACGAAAGAAGCATGCCTACAATCTTCGTACATTTATTTTAATAACAACTTTTTCTCATTTAAAGTTTTTATTACGGTGATCACCTATTATCCTTGTATCTTATTACATAAAATTGTGATTACCTTTAAAATTAGACGATTCAACGTTTTTTTTGTGTTTAAATGTAATGATTTTCTTTTTTATGCGGGAAACGATTAAAGAATGATTAAAATCATTCAAACCCTGACCATTCTGCGACTTCCACATAGTATACAAGGTAAGGAAACTAAACGTTGTCAGTATTATAGGTAAATGGATCTACAAGGAACGAAGTCTTGTGAGTCTCCCGAACCTTTATCTTGCAACTATTAATTGTACTTTTGCACATTCGTCATTTGATTAAAAATTAAACTTTATTTAAAATCGTTCCATGTAACTATAAATTGCTTGTCTATATCATGGAAGATTTTACACCGGTTGTAAGCCGGATCATTTTTGACCTTTTGCAATATATTGTCCATGATATATCTTATTCGATAATCATTAGTCGTGTTTAATTTTGTTTTCAGAAAAACTCTTTTATTTTCTCACAAGTCAAGAACTTAAAATAAAACCAATAAACATCAACTAAACTAAATAACATTTATTTAAAAAAAAAACACTTAAATTCATTAGAGTAATGGTTTTTAGGCTTTATTTGGTTTAGGCTGTAAAATATTGGCATTCATTAAATATTATGGAGCGACTTTGTTTGGTAATATATGCCGTGATTGCGAAGGTGCTAAAGTATCACTTGATTTGAGGTCAACGTTGAATTATGATACATGTATGGTTGCAAGGTATCCATATATTAACTTACTCTTATCAATTTAGTTCCTAAATCTAAAAAAATAAATGGTATCACCCCAGCTTACCAACTAATCAGTCACCACCAAGGCACATCTAATCTCTGGATTGATACTGCCCTCCAAGGCTCAACCGATATAGCCTCACGCACTTTGCCTATAAATTGAGTTAGTTGCTTCACTCACATTGACAGTAATAAATTACAAACCACTGTTGTAAATTATGCTTTTAACCACCAGCCAACTAATAGGTTCTCACTCAGGGCATTACAATAATACATTCTGATTACACATTAACTTTCTCCTAAGAATGCTCAAGCTCTTTATTGTTTAAGCTAGTGTAGTCGAAATCACGTCATATAAACAGAAAAGCATATGTACCTCAATATTACCATCTGATGGGTTTTATGATCTAATTAACAATTAAATTAACACGAGTATGCAGCGGAATAAATGGTCACGTGTAGAACACAATAATTAACAAGATAGAAAACATGTACCTTTTAGCACGAAACGATACACCGTTTAAAGGTAACCGTAAACACCGTCTTCTATATACGCGTGTGTATAATACCACGCGAAACCACAAGAATCAAAGTACGATTCCTCTAAGCTTCCACACACTATACGTTCTTTAGCAAACAATTAAGTATGCTAGTACTAGTAGTGATAAGCAATAAAACCACCACGTTCTCGTAGAAATCAACGATTGAAACCCTTGTGGTTTTTCCCCTTGGATCGAACCAACACAAGAACCGAAAAAAGGGTATCCAGTATGTTTGTATGATTTGTGAAGACACAACCAAAGATTCCAAGAAACCTTTATGCGGTCAACAAATGTAGGCAAAGAAAACAGTCGATCCTTAGGTTTTGTTTTTTTAAGTGTTATCTTATAATAAACAAAAAATAAAACCATATTTATAGACTTAATCTTCTAATCCTTTTGGGTCAAACTTTAATGTTCGATTGTTCTCCATTCGTAGTAGGCCTTAGTAGCACTTTCTGTAGAATATATTGGGCTTTCACGATTAACGGCTTAAGCCCAAATTAGATATTAACTGAAAACTTGAGTTATAGTTATTTAATAATAGAAAGTTGTTTAATCAAAAGTTGTTATAGTTGTTGACAAGTGTAACAGGTGTTAAAAATAATGGTTTTTGCTATCAACAGATTTTAGGATTGTTGTTAACAACTGATTTTCAAGAATCAAGCTTATAACATATACCATGTCCAATATTCTTGATTTTCTCAAACTCAAATATAATGCACTCTCTCCATTGGTCATTAAAGCGAAAAAATGATGAATTAATTGGTATCTTTGTCTTAATATTATCAAATTTCTCCAAAAAGAATTACCTATTTACGTTATCTTGCCTTAGCTAGCTTCACTTATCTGATCACTGAATAGAGTGTATCTACAATTTTGCGACTTTGGATTGGTTATTAGGACACTATTGGTTCTATTAATCATGGTGTCTTGCCATATCAAGTCCTAAGCCTAATCAAGTATAACTTCGTAACCTAGTTAGTTGTTAACTTTTCAACTCTGGTAATTCGCGAACGTTTACATCAAGATCGGTACTTGTAAACTATCCTGTAAAGGGTTTGGATCCGTATGTTTGCATGGATACTACTTGCATGTGCCATTTTCTTCCAAGACTAGATTTCGTTGAAAAGATGAGAAGTAAGCCATGAACAGCTAGACCTTATACACCTAGATAATGATAAAGCATCCACCTTTCATCTTACATATGGTTGTGTTTGATATGGTTGAGATTGTTTATTCATTATTTCCTTTGGTGAGGCCAATGAGACATATTCATAGCTTATTATTCTCTTTAATGTGTTGTGCCAAACATACCGAATTGATGAGTCATATCTTCTTCCAAAATGTAATCCTTCCTTTTTCTTATGGATAATTTTGGCAAAAATAGTAGTACTTGCACTTAGCGATAACCAACGGGCCTCTGGTCTAATGGTATGGAGGTTTTACCCTCCTAGTCTCAAGTTCGAGTCTTGTCTAGGGCGATAGGGGGTTTCCTCCCGCGTGCGTAAAGGGAAGGGTGTTCTTGCCTTCTGGGCTGGACCCAACCTGGTTGTGTGAGCTCGCTACGCCTTCTGTGCTAGGGGCCATGTAGCCACAATTGCCGTTCAAAAAAAAACTTGCACTTAGCGATACATGTTTTGTTTTATTAAAGGTGTTTGGTAAGCGGTTGTAATTTGATTTTAATGTGTAAAATGAAGTAAGAATTTTTTGAAGTTTGTTTTAGTAGCGTTGAGAATTTCAAATTTTTTTTAACCGCTTGTTGACGCTAAACGTTTTTAAATTCTATTTACTGTGTTGGGAAAGTCCAAACATACGCTACTCGGTGGTAAACTACGATATGAGTTTAAAAAGAAAAGAAAAAAAAAAGTTGGTTGACTTTGAAATGTCATTCCCGCCCTTTCTGCTACCCATGTAGTAGTAAGCCGTCCAATCTTTTACAATAAAAACATTCCAAAGATATCACTCTTTCTTTACATAAATAAACATGCACCCACGTTTAATATCTCTTCCAAAAAAAAAACAACAAAAATACACAAAAAATAATCACTAATATCCTTCTCATTAATTTCCATATTTCATCCCAAATTTCATCCTTTTTTCCTAAGAAAAATAGCTCAAGAAGTTCAAACAAGCTTAAAATATGTATCATGCTCTAGTGTAGT
>BQNB010043889.1:0-45224 GCA_026074375.1 Tanacetum coccineum | reverse complement strand
CAAGCCTATGGAAGCTGTCTAGATTATGTCTGTGTAAATTGAGTGTCTCTAAAAAAATATATAAAACCATATCTGAGTGAAATGAGTGAATTCTAAATCAAACACATTCCCTATATGAGGTGCTTAGTTATATGTCAATGCCTGAAAAGTTATCTAAACTGGTAAACACTTGTAAAATCCAAATTTTCTCCATGCCACGACAAATGATTTTATTTTCTCGCTTTGATTACTTGAGGGCAAGCAACAGCTAAGTGTGGAGGGATTTGATAATGCCTAAATTATACATGTTTTCGGTGGCGTTATTTGCATGTATTTAATCATTTCTCGTGAAGTTTCGATACTTAATAGCATGAATTGCTTGCAGGTTCACTTGAAGATATTCCAAGCTCAAACACAACAAAGATCGAGTATTTATATGCTAAAGAAAACAATATACAAAGAAAAGATAATGTTTAAGCTCTAAAGTGCAAATGTGCGCTGCACTTACCAATTGTGCGTCGCACTTATCCTCAAGTCATGAAATAAAGACTTAGTCAAAAATTCAGCATTAACTCCACAAGTACGCCGCACTTACTATTTTGTGCGCCGCGCTTCCCATCTGACTACGAAGAATAAATGAAGACTTAAATGCTGTTACATTAATACCCCAAGTACGCCGCACATATTCTCTTGTGCGTCGCACTTCTTCACTAAACATTTAATTCCCTCGCATTTAATCACCAAGTACGCCGCACAAATATCTTTGTACGCCGCACTTTCACCCCTCACACAGCCTATAAATAGGGGACGAATTCAAGCAAATTCATTCATCCCTTTTATCATTTCTTCTTATAACAATCTCACACATACCACTTCCCTCACAAGCCCAATCCAAACATCCACTAAGCATAAAACACCATACCTTCTTGGAGAAATCAAGAACGAAGAAGATCATTATACATGTTTAGTGAAATAATGAAATTTATTGTTGAATCAATCTATGTTATGAACCACTTAGCCATGAGAGGCTAAATCTCTCATGACTACTCGGTGATGTTATGATAATGAATAAGTGTTTGGTATGATCGTGATCTTTTTAATCTCAAGCTTATGTTACAATCCTGTTATATCCTATCTTATCGGTTTTTGCTTATCAACTTAGATTATATAACCATATTGGTATAGGTCGAAAGACCCGTTATGATCTATATGGTTTTAAAGATTTGTCTATGATCTTTATCGTCTATGTCGAGAAATCCACTTTCGTAAATTGATAAACAAAATAAGTTTTGATATAATAAGTAGCTAAACTATTTGAGTGACACATTTGGTCTAGTCTACTAAATATAAGTCTTAAGTTAATTAAGTTAATTTGTGAAAACGTTTTCTAACGAGAAACCTTTTTTATAAGTTAAATATTCCATCTTCAAGGTCTTAATCATTTCCAACACTTATGAATTATTTTCAACTATACGAGTAGTCATCTTTATCATCACTAGTAAAAAGTTATTTACAAAATTGTTAAAGTCTGTTTTTCTGATTAATAGAGTACTACTCAAATCCCTATGGACGACCTGACCTTACCTAAAAGGATTATACTACATGCGTGGGTTATACTTTTACCCGTGTGTTTCCCTATAATAAAATTGGTATTTTTAGTCATTATAAATTTAAAGCTTTTGAAACACATCAAGAAACGTCTTATACTACAAAGAGGCTAGTTGTGTCTCGTTCTTGTGATACAATGGTGATATTCCGGATATATGCTATGTTTGCATAGAAACGAGACATTGTACTATTTAGCAAAAAACCCGGAATTAACATTAAAATATGTGATGACATGATATAGTAGACATGGGATTTATAATTTCCTTGTAGATGTCACTATTATATTGTTTCAATAGTTGTGGTCTCTAGCTCTGTATTAACCAAAACGAAGAAAAAAATTTATTGTGTTTCATGTTATGGTGTAATCATTTGACTACTAACTTGTTTCTTTAAATTTCATTTGGCTTTCTAACAGATTATGGTGTTTGTAGCACTACAAAATTATAAAATTTGATAAATGAAACAAAACATGCACTAGATTTTAATGAATACAAAATTAACTGTTTTCGTGAAAATGATGACTTAAACCAGAATGTGTATGCTAGATTGATATACTCAGAATGTATGGAATGCTCATTCAAGATGGAATGAGATAACTCAGAGCATTTTAAGTCGGCTGTTTATTTAGGACCAAAACCTATATTGACTAATTGAAAACAACTCGAGCAATCAGTTGAGCCTGATCATATCAACGAAACAAGATGGTTTTTCCTAAAATCTAATCGAGCAATGACACAACTAAAGTATGCAAAATGGTAGGGGTGGCTGATGTGTGCTACATATTTAAGCATTTGCTTTAATGTGTGCTGCTTAATTGTTATAAAATAACCTTTGTTGTGAGCAAAATAAAATTTATTTGTAAGCCACCCAAATTTGAGACATTAGGCATTGGAACAGTGTGAATTTGAAGTCTCAGATTAGTTACTCTTGCGATTGAACCAAATGTGGGTATTTATATGTGAACTCTTACGATATAACTTTAATATTGAGATTTCTGGTGGGGGTTATAAAGAGACAAGTTTTAACCTTACGCATAACCTATTGAAGGAGTTTATAAATGGTGTTTCATGTGTATGTGATTGATAAAGAATGGGTGATCTAGTAAGCAACATCAAGTTTAAACTATCACTCTATTCCCTTTATTTAGGATAGAATTATTATCATAACTGATCACTATGATCATGATTCTTTCCCTTTTTGTCCCTCTGATAGTGTAATCAATCATAGAATATATTAAGATTACAAATACACATGAAAACCATAAGAAAGTTCACAAGTTGGTGGATCGTTAAACTCATACACAATACATTGATTTTTGAATGTGCAAGAAACAAGTGTGTAATTACACTTCAAGATGGAAGTTGTGTTATTCCCCTAGTCGTGGCAATAAAAGGAGGTTAAGTGGAATATAGACTTAATACATGTATATGAATTTCTAGATAAAACTGAGAATGGCCATTAGTGACACGTTTGTTAAGTGAACTAGAAACTTGAATGTGACCGGACTAAGACTGTGACGAGAGACTTAGTGAGTGTTTTTGATGAGATCGATAAGCATGACAGTCACTTATTGAAATTTCTCCTTTAAGCCTCTGAAGAGAGAATTATTAAGAGATGTTAGAGGCATGAGTCTAAAACCATACGTGAATCGGTTAGTAATGGAAACCCAATTTGAATGTAGTACTCCTACCTCTCTAGTTTAATGGGTAATAACAAAGTCACCTATTGATAGAATATGTTATCAACGAATTGACTCATGTATAGCAAAGATAGCAAGGCATTACTAAGAATGAGGGTGATATTATTCTCTTAACAAAGCTTTTGAGGCGTCTTAGCAACGAAGACATTAGAGTAGCTTTGCATATATAACCTAAAGGTGGTGCCGCCTTGAATAGAGAAATGTTGTTTCTCTCTTAGAGGGTTATGAATCAGGATTTAAGCGCATGGCCATATTCGCGCTCAGTAAGAATGTAATGGTTACGATGGGAAGTGTGTAGAAGCATGTCGGTGAAATTACAAGAGTTTTGCTTTAATCTTCGGAGACCATTATCTTAAAATTGGTGGTTTAATCTTCGGACACCATTGAATCAATTTCACTTTGCATACTTCGAGTAAACAGGGTTTAATCATAATGACACCTTTGTGACACAACCCATTAGAGAAGCAGAAAACTTTCTAACCTGGTGGGGGATTGTTGGAACTTAGTGTGAGTTTGGCAAGTTTTGAAAGAGTTGAAGCATAATGTATAAATAATCTATGTTACGACTTATTGTACAACTTATAAAGCTCATGGTTCAAGCTCATAAAGCAAAAAAAACTCAAGTATATATGTGAGTGTATGTTAGACATAGTCAACCATGAAAATAGGATAGTGGAGTGGTTCTGGAAGGCAATATTCGATTGTTGCAACCATCACTCCGTAATTCCTACTTTTAGGCATACTAGAGATCATGGCTATCTCTTTAGTATGCCTGTATAGACCATATATAAGAAAAGAACCAAGCCAAGTTTCACAAAGAGAAAATAAACAACTAACACACACATATATGTTGGGTTATGCTTCATCTTCTTGTCGTCGGGATTCTGCTCCGCCATTTGCATTGTGTTGCAATTGTTCGCTGACGATAAGCAACACGAGTCTGCATCAATCCTAGGGTCATAATGTACAAGGCTTGCAGCGAATCAAGCATGTAAACACCTTTTAAGGATAGGGAACTTCTTCCAGTTTTAGACTCTTAACGGGTGTTTCAATCGTTCCGTATTAAGTAAACAACATGGTGATCAAAAGTTGATGTAATTAGGCAATAGAGTTACTATATATTTAAGGCTGGTCTCATCTCGACATTAACATGGCAGCTTCATTCTCTTTCAATTTAATGTTATTTTTCATTTTATAGTAGATTGTTGTGTGATGTTGATTATCACTTTTATTATGTTTATTTGACACAAGTAGGGTGTTAAACAACATGATCTTACGTATCTAATTTATCAACAATAGATTGTTGGAACTTAGTGTGAGTTTGGCAAGTATTGGAAGAGTTGAAGCATAATGTACAAATAATCTATGTTGTGACTTATTGTATAACTTATAAAGCTCAAGGTTCAAGTTCATAAAGCAAAAACAACTCAAGTATATGTGTCAGTTTATGTTAGACTCCGTCAACCAAGAAAATTGGATAGTGGGATTGGTTTTAGAAGGCAATATTCGGTTGTTGCAGCCACCACTCCATAATTCTTACTTTTAGGCATACTAGAGATCATGGCTATCTCTTTAGTTTGTCTACATAGACCCTATATAAGAAAAGAACTAAGCCAAGTTTCACAAAGATAAAATAAGCAAGTAACACATACATATATGTTGGGTTATGCTGCATCTTTTTGCCGTCGAGATTCTGCTTCGCCATTTGCATTGTGTTGCAATTGTTCGCTGACGATAAGCAACAAGAGTCTGCATCAATCCTGGGGTTGTTACGTACGAGGCTTGCAGCGAATCGAGCATGTAAATACCTTTTAAGGATAAGGAACTTCTTCCCGTGTTAGACTCTTAACGGGTGTTTCAATCGTGCCGTATTAAGTAAACAACATGGTGATCAAAAGTTGTTGTAATTGGGCAATAGAATTACTATATATTCAAGGTTGGTCTCATCTCGACATTAACATGGCAGGTTCATTCTCTTTCAATTTAATGTTATTTGTCGTTTCGTAGTAGATAGTTGTGTGATGTCGAGTATCACTTTTATTACGTTTATTTGACACAAGTAGGTGTTAAACAACATGATCTTATGTTTCTAATTTATCAACAATCTTAAAAGGTGTTTATTTAACACCCCCAATTTAAATCAAGATTCGGAACCAACAAGGGAGTGTTAATAATAAGTATAATGGTTAATAAATTATAGTAAACGACTCGAAAAGAGACGTTATAAAACATGTTCCATTCCAAAAGAAAATTTCAGAGAGTAAGCGTTGTACCAACATAAAATTAACAAGACACAAGTGTTCAACAAAATATAAAGACATTGTTTTTGAGGAATGGAAATCAAGTGTTTTAACAAAATTCATTCTTAAGCACAATTTCCTCCTCGTCCCAAGCTTCAAGTTCACCTAGCTGTAAAATAGGTCTAGGATTTTATGATAGTAAAGCGTCAATAATCAGAACTAAAACATGATTTTCGTTGGATCGTCCGCTGAAAAGGCGACAGACGGATCCACCATAAAGGTGCACGGATCCACCTTACCTGGATTCGTGAGTCGCACCTATGGCGAAAAAGGAACAGAACATGTTTTTAGTCTACCTATGTCTTCTAGATCAGATTTTGTTATTACTAGGAAGAAACTAATACAGAATAGCATTGATCAGTCAAAGAAATCATATTTAGAACCATCACCTAAAAGCGATATAGGTTATGTCAAAACCGAGTCTAGATCCAAAACACCTCCACCTAGAAGAAACATCTCTTCTCAACCAAGATAAAACACACCTCAATCTAGGAGAAACTCTAGACAACCAATTCATCAAAACTTCTACCCTATGAATTGGAACAACTAACAAAATCAAGGCTTCGTACATATGGGAAATTGTATCCCATTTCAATATACCAATAAATTGCAACAAATGCAAGGGATGTACAACACTAACATTTTCGGACCCATGAGATATTGGGGACCAAACGCTTGAATTTATTTTTGCTAAATAGGTATTCTTGAGAACATGCTTAGAACCGGATGAGTGGTTCAAAGATAGTGGTTGCTCCAAACATATGACCGGTAACAAGAGTTTATTCTCTACCTACAAAGCATACGACGGGGGTAATGTTGTTTTTGGAAGTAACATAAAAGGAAAGATCATAGGCAAAGGTACAATCTCTAATGTCTCTCATACTATATCCAATGTAGAACACGTAGATAACCTAGCTTTTAACTTACTTAGTGTCGGTCAAATTTGTGACAATAAGTGTCAAGTCTTATTCACGGAAGAAGGTAGTGAAATAATTAAAGATGGTAAAACCATAGGAAATGGTATTAGGAAAAATAGTTTACACGTAATGAAATTAGAAAATAAATCTCAAGAAAAATTATGTCTTGCCACGGTAGTGGATAATTCTACCTTATGGCATAGAAGACTTGGCCATGCAAATATGCGTTTAATTCAATCGTTGTCATCTAAAGAATTAGTTAGAAACTTACCTAAGCTAAAATATGATAAAAAAATTGTGATGCTTGTAAAATTAGAAAGCAAGCTCATGCAAGTCATAAAGCTAAAAATATTGTTTCCACTAAAAAATGTTTAGAATTATTTCATATGGACTTATTTGGTCCATCGGCAATTAAAAGCTATGGAGGTAATCTATACACATTAGTTGTAGTAGATGATTATTCTAGGTATACATGGACTAGATATCCAAAGACTAAAAATGAATCTTTTGAGAACTTTGAAATATTAAGTAGGAAAATTCAAAACTAACTAGGTAGTTCTATAATATCTATTAGAACGGCCATGGTCGAGAATTTGATAATGAAGTACAATTCAGAGCTTATTGTGATGCACAATGCATTACTCATAACTTCTCGGCTCCACGTACTCCACAATCAAATTGGGTAGTAGAAATAAAGAATAGGACCTTACAAGAGATGTCTAGGACTATGCTTAATGAACAATCCATTCCACAAAAATTTTGGTCCAATGTCGTTGATACGTCAACTTATATACTAAATAGAATATTAATTCAACCAATACTAGGAAAAACCCCTAATGAAATATTTAGAGGTAGGAAACCTTCTTTAGAATATTTTAAAGTATTTGGAAGCAAGTGCTTCATTTTGAATACTAAAGACTATCTAACCAAGTTTAACCAAAGTCATATAAAGGTGTTTTTCTAGGATATTATCAGAATAGTAAAGCTTATGTAGTATTAAATAAACATACAATGAAAGTCGAAGAATCACTCAACGTGAAATTCAATGAAAGTCATCCTCCTATCAAATTATCACCATTGGTTGATGATGATGTTGGTGAAGAAGAAGCCATTAAAAAAATAAATACCAAAATAGTAAATACTAATAATGAAGATGATGAGTCGATAGAAGTTGACAAAATCATTAATATTAAAGAGTCCAGAAATCATCTACTAGATCAAGTCATAAGAAATCTTAATCAAAGAACCTTAAGATCTCAAGCCCAAAATCATAGTAATTTCTTTTGTTTTATATCTAGAATAGAGCCCAAAAATGTCAATGAAGCATTAAAAGATGAAAGTTGGGTTGTAGCTATGCAAGAAGAACTAAATTAATTTGTAGATAATGATGTTTGGGAATTAGTCCCTTTATCTATAAGTCAATCCATCATAGGAACAAAATGGGTCTTTAGAAATAAATTAGATGAAAATGGTATAGTATCTAGAAATAAGGCTAGATTAGTAGCACAAGAATATAATCAACAAGAAGGTATAGATTATGATGAAACATACACTCTGGTAGCTAGGTTAGAGTCTATTAGAATACTTCTTGCAATTGCTTGTCCTTTTAACTTATATAAAGGATTTCTCATCAGAAAACGTTTTCATAAATTGACTTGATTAACTCAAGACTTATATTTAGTTAACTTGAGTGAGTGCTTGCAAGAACATAAACTTATGGGATTCATAACATGTGATTAATTAGGCTTCGGTCTAGTAAATGACGATCAAGCATAAGTTCTAGAGCTTCTAAATTACCGACTCACTCTAATATAATTATCAACCAATACCACTACTCTAGAAAAGGCGACAAAACCACATATACACATCCATAACGATGAAATAGATACATATGATTGCTCAATTAATTTACTCAAACAGCTAATGGCGTTAAATTATCTTGTGGTACAAAGGTTGGGTACCGTATATTATAAAGGCTTATAATTCTCACAGATTAGTGGGACTGGGTTGTGTAGTTATAATGTCAATTACCGGTAGCGGGATTTGCCTTATTAAGAGCATTTTTATTTTGAAAGTATTTATTAAATATAATATTTATATATTTATATTTTTTTACTATATATATATATATATATATATATATATATATTAAGATTTTTGTTGAAAGTATTGTTGGTAAATTTTGAAGGGCAAAGGGAGGTTATATAAGTAAATTTTTCTATTTGGCCTCCTTCCACATTAAGTGAACATTGCCCTCATGGTCGTTAACTTATATACGAGATAAATAGGGAAAATTGAGGGAAACGGTACTTCCAGGGTCATTGGAGATATTACGCTGCGGAAGAGCTATCTTTGAGCAGACTCAGTAATTTTCCAAATATTGAAGCTATTATTATTGCATAGAAGTAAACACACAAAAAAAACCACAAAAAGAAAATATTTTTGTTTTGTTTAGAAAAATAAATAAAGGATATGAGTGAAAGAATGATCCACACTTAAGTGAAGCACGGGTTGCCTCCCGAGAAGCGCTTAATTTTTTAAGAGAGTCGTTAGCTAGACTCGATATTGGTGAGTCATTTTTTTTAAAGAAGGGAGTTACTGCTTCCCTTTGGTCATTATAATCTTCTTCTTCATGATATAGTTTGAGTCGATGGCCATTAACAATGAATGTTTTTCCATCTTTTCCATAGAGTTCAACATATCCGGATGGATATTGGTGTTTCACTACATATGGTCCTAGCTAGCGTGATCTGAGTTTTAGCAGTTTAAATTTGTACTTTGAGTGAAAGAGCAAAACCTTATTTCTATGTTTGAATTCTTTTCTCATTCTTAGTTTTCTATCATGCCAGACTTTGGTTCTTGCTTTGTATTGACAAGAGTTTTCATAGGCTTTGTGTCTAAGTTCGTCTAATTCGTGTAACTAAAACATTCTTTTCTCACCAGCAGCGATGAGATTAGGATTGCATTTCTTCAGGGCCCAGTATGCACGGTGTTCAATTTCAAATGGTAAGTGATAGTTTTTTCCATATATGAGTTTGTAGGGTTTGGTACCGGTAGGTGTTTTGTTAAGCAGGTGCGGAAAAAGGGTCATAGAGATATATAGCTGCGAGAGAGCTATCCTTGAGCAGACTTCATAATTTTCCAAATATTTAAGCTATATTATCTGCATAGAAGTAAACACACAAAAACACACAAAAAGAAAATATTTTTGTTTTGTTTAGAAAAATAAATAAAGGATATGAGTGAAAGAATGATCCACACTTAAGTGAAGCACGGGTTGCCTCCCGAGAAGCGCTTAATTTTTTAAGAGAGTCGTTAGCTAGACTCGATCTTGGTGAGTCATTCTTTTTGAAAGAAGGGAGTTACTGCTTCCCTTTGGTCATTATAATCTTCTTCTTCATGATATAGTTTGAGTCGATGGCCATTAATAATGAATGTTTTTCCATCTTTTCCATAGAGTTCAACATATCCGGATGGATATTGGTGTTTCACTCGATGGCCATACTTGAATGTTGGTTAAGGTCATCTCATCATGTTTCGATATATTTCCTGTCTTTTGGCATGCTTCGCAAAGGCGAACTAGAGTATGAGCTTCTTTTATGATTGTAGGCCAGTAAAATTTTGAATCTAGGACCTTTTTAGCGGTTATATTTGGTCAATAATGTCCACCAGTTGGTCTGTGGTGACATTGATCTAAAATGGTTCGGGTTTCTGGTCCAGATATACAGCGTCTGATCATACCGTCAGGACATACTTTGAAGAGGTAGGGTTCTTCCTAGAAGTAGTGTTTGAGGTCAGAGAAGAATTTTTTCTTTTGTTGGTACGTCATTCCTTTTGGTATAATATCAGCTACCAAGTAGTTTGCAAAGTCTGCAAACCATGGTTCATTTCTGGTGTTAATTTCCATAAGGGTTTCTCCAAGAAAGTTATCATCCACTTCACTGTCATCACTTATTTCCCCATTTTCAATTTGGGATAAGTGGTCGGCAGCAACATTTTCTATACCTTTTCTATCCTTGATTTCTATGTCAAATTCTTGTAAGAGTAGTATCCAACGAATAAGGCGTGGTTTTTCGTCTTGTTTTTTAAACAAATGTTTAAGAGCTGAGTGATCAGTGTGAACACTTTCCATAAAATCCATCACACGCACGAAACCTCCACGCCATTGTTGCCTTCAACCTTGGTTACCTAGGATAAAACATGTTTAAAACGTCAACAACAAAGTTGAGTGAAATTCATAGAGTTTAAAATAATTAGTAAGCAATAATCTTTGAACACATAATTAGTTCTCGGAAAAACAAAGCAACAAATGCAATGTATAGCAACTTCTTTTCTTTCACGCAATAAGCTCATGACACCAAATGTTAACAGTACATATGGCATTTCATATGTTAAAGTGCCACAAAACAAGGTATCATTGTCATAAACCTACTACTTTCTAAATAAAAAATGTCCGTTTGACAGGGTGGTCACAATGATTCAAACCCTGAACAGGGTTGTCAAACCCAATAGATCTATTCAATGCATTAGTGTTCACCTCACAAGGCCATTAACGGTTCATGAAATAAGGGACTTCGACAATAGCTACTTATGCGGAAACAATCTCATAATCGGGTCCAGCATACCATAAAATCATATGTGTTCGATTTATAAAACAAACATGTATCCCCCTCGCAGGTTTAAAAACATTTAAAATAGTTCAAAAGCGAGGCTATGAAGTCACCTTAAGCAAAAGGTCCAAATCAATCAACTCAACAAATGTAACTTGCTTTACGTCTTAACCGCGACCTATATAATACATATATGACGGTACGTGACTAAAAGTATAATATTTCATATATTGCATACTTGCATATATATATTATTAGTATTACGTATATACAATCATATACTAAAATCTCTAAGTGCAACGCAAAACATTTCTCATTGACGTTCTTTATAATATTATAACGTTTTTCCATAAAGTTTCTATTTTTAGAAAGTTACCGAAAGTAAGGATAATATAATTCGAACTTCATATTTCGTTATCAATTAACTAACATTACAAACCTTTTCCTTATTATAGACTTCATTCAAAAGTTTACGCAAGTTTGACTTTTAAAAGTCAGAGTTCGTAGTTGACTTTTTACCCCAAAAATACCCAAACTTGACTCGGCTGTAAAACGTTCGTTTTTAGGAGTTACAAGGCCCACCTTATATCAAAACAGACCTTAGAACATCATTTATCATTATCAAAATCCTAATATATATTTCAAAATTTTTTTGACACGCCATGACCAAGTCAAACTTTCTGATCAAATAAAGTCAACCCAAAGTATACCAAATCACATTTTTTTTATCAATAATCTACTATTCCAACATGTTTTAACTAGCCAAAAAAATGTACCATAACTATCAAACTCTTTGGTTCATTACTCTGAATACTTTCAAAATAATTTTGCACTTGAATCATCTAGCAAACAGTGATGTATGTTTATACATGTAATAACATCTAATTAATCAACACAAAAACACAATTAAAATACTCACAAAGCTAGAACAAAGATCAAATATGGTTTCCTCCTTCCTTTTGAAATCGGAAGAGCAACCCAAACCAAACAAACCAAACTTTTTCAATCAACCAACTTGCTAAAAACACTAATCTAGCTATACTAATCACCCCCTTATACTCGAAATTTCAAAGAACACACTAAAAATTCAACTTCTTGAAAACTTAGTTCATGTAAAAAAATTTCTTAGTGAGAAATATAGAGGATTAAACCAGGATTAATAATCTATTAATAGATCATAGTGCATGGAAGTAAATAATTTTTGTTGATGAATTTTGTGTTGGTGTTGGTGTTCGAACGGCAACAAGAGGAGAGAAAGGGAGGAGTGAAATTTTTTAGTAAAAGTATTATAAGTGTGTGTGTGTTAGTATATACAGAAAGAAACTTTGACACTTTAACACCTTTAGTCCCTCCTTTCATTTAGTCCTTGCAAAGTTAATACAAAATGGTTATTTATATCGTTACCTAGCCGTCTTAGGACACGGGTCACCACACATTTCATAAAATTTTAAATTCGTCCCACTAATTTTACTTTAAAATGTTTAATAATCATTAAACCTCGTAAAACACGGCCTTTAAGCACGGTTTTTACAAAAACTCGGGGAAACGTCATAAAATACGAAAATAACATAATCACGCTCTCGGAGCAACGATATAAATTTTTATGACGTTCTTAGATGCTAAAAACTAATAGAAACTAAATCACGGATTGAAATTACCTTATCAAAGGAAATTTATATCAAACCTCATATAGTATAAATGACTATAACTATCTACGTAGCAAAATAATTATCTTAGCTCGGGATAAACGTTGACCTGAAACTCGGGTTTGTTTGCATTTCCCCTCTTTAGGGTGGTGCCTCAAGCGTCGTTCCCGCTTGCTCAGCTCGACTTATCCGCTTTACTCGCTTTATCCTTACTTGTAAAGAGATGAGGGTACTTTTTCTTAATCTGATCCTCTCGTTCCCAAGTACATTATGGACCTCTTTGTGAATTCCAATGTACTTTGACAACAGGTATCTGACTCTGCTTAAGTCTCTTAACCTCTCTATCAACAACTTCCACTGGCTCTTCAAACATATGCAACTTATCATCAAGTTGAATCTCTTCCATCGAAACAACAACATCACCTTCTGCTAAACATTTCTTAAGATTCAAAACATGAAAAGTACTATGAATTCCTTTCAACTCTTCAGGCAACTCCAACGTATAAGCTACATGACCAACTCTAGCTAGAATCTTGAATGGCCCAATGTAACGTGGACTTAACTCCCCGCGCTTTCCAAAATGCACAGCGCCCTTCCATGGCGATACCTTAAGCAGTACCTTATCACCAACTTTAAATTCCAATGGCTTAGCTCTCTTATCTGCATAACTCTTCTGGTGACTACGAGCAGCTAACAAACGGTTCTTAATCTGGACAATCTTCTCGGTCATATCACGAATCAATTCTGGACCACTAATTTAGCTATCCCCAACCTCACTCCAACATACAGGTGACCTACATTTCCGTCCATACAAGGCTTCATATAGTGCAACCTTAATATTTTCGTGATAACTATTGTTGTATGAGAACTCAACCAATGGTAAATGGCGATCTCAACTATTTCCAAAGTCAATCACACAGGCATGCAACATATCTTCCAACGTTTGTATTGTCCTTTCACTTTGACCATCTGTTTGAGGGTGGTAAGCGGTACTCATATCCAAATTCGTCCCCAACGCTTCCTGAAGCGATCTCTAGAAATTTGATGTAAAATGGCTATCTCGATCTGAAATGATCAAAACATGAACACCATGCCTACACGCAATTTCTTTCAAGTATATTCGCGTGCGTTTCTCCATACTATCCATTTTCTTCATTGGCAATAAATGAGCTGATTTGGTCAGTCGGTCGACAATAACCCAAATCGTATCGTACCCACTCGGCGTTCTTGGCAATCCACTCACAAAATCCATAGTAATCATTTCCCACTTCCAAAATGGAATCTCAGGTTGTTGAAGCAATCTAGACGGTTTATGATGCTCAACTTTAACCTTTGCACAAGACAGACACTTACTAACATACGTGGCGATATCAGCTTTCATATTCGGCCACTAGTACAACGGTTTCAGATCTTGATACATCTTGTCCGATCTCGGATGGATGGAATATTTAGACTTATGCGACTCATGCATAACCAAATCCCTTAATCCACCGAATCACAGAAATCAAACACGATTTCCAAAACAACGCGTTCCATCAAGGCAAAATTCGAATATTGGCTTAACCAATCTCCCCAAATTTTCTTTCCTTACATACTTCTTCTTTATTGCTTCCTTTTGAGCTTCACAAATTTGCTTTGGTAGATCATTGTGAACAGTCATCATCAAAGCTCGAACACGCAATGGCTTACTTCTTTCCTTGCGACTCAAGGCGTCAGCCACAACATTCGCTTTTCCAGGATGATACCAAATTTCACAATCATAATCACTTAGCAACTCAATCCATCTTCGTTGTCTCAAGTTCATCTTTTTTTGATTCAAAATATATTGTAGACTCTTGTGATCGGTGAAAACCACACACTTCGTTCCATACAAATAATGTCTCCACAATCTAAGAGTGAAAACAACGGCTCCCAACTCCAAATCGTGAGTAGTGTAATTCTCTTCATGGACCTTCAATTGTCTAGAAGCATACGCTATCACCTTCTCTCTTTGCATCAACACGGCTCCATAACCCTTAAGAGATGCATCGCAATACACTACGAGATCTTTCGTTCCTTTGGGCAATGCTAAGATCGGTGCACTACACAACTTCTATTTTAATGTCTGAAAAGCTTCTTCTTCTTTTCCCTACTCGTATTTCTTATTTTTTCTGTTGTCAAACTTAGACAGAGGGCTTAGAAATCAAAGAAAAACCTTCAATAAACCTCCTATAATACACAGCCAATCCAAGAAATTGCCTCACCTCTGTTGGCTGTCCGTCAGTTGCTGCGCCAACTTTAATCGGCTTCGATCTTGGCTAGGTTCAACATGAAACTCCACTGACGCATCGCAATCACATGACCTAGAAATTGTACCGAATCTAGCCAAAAATCACACTTGAAAACTTGGCGTACAATCTCTCCTTTTTAAGCAGCTCCAGAATAATCTTCAAATGCTTCCCGTGCTCTTCTTCATCCTTGGAATAAACCAAAATATCATCGATGAACACTATGACGAACTTATCAAGATATGGCTTGCATACTCGGTTCATCAAGTCCATAAACACAGCAGGCGTATTAGTCAATCAAAATGGAATCACTTGGAACTCAAAGTGAGCATACCGAGTTCTAAATACAGTAAGTAGAATGTCTTCCTCTTTAATGTGTAACTAGTGATATCCTGATCGTAGATCGATCTTAGAATACACACTAAAACCTTGTAGTTGGTCAAATAAATCATCAATTCTCGGAAGAGGATAACGATTCTTGACAGTTAACTTGTTCAACTCATGATAATCTATACACATTCTAAAAGATCCATCTTTCTTCTTCACAAACAAAACCGGTGCTCCCCACGGTGATGAACTCAGATGAATAAATCCATTCTCTAGTTGCTCTTGCAATTGTACCGACAACTCTTTCATCTCAAACGGTGCCAATCTATATGGTGCACGTGCAACAGGTGCAGCCCCCGGTACTAGATCAATTCGAAATTCTACTTGCTTCGGCGGTGGTAGTCCTGACAACTCCTCAGGAAACACCTTAATAAAATCATGAATTACAGGCACGTCTTCCATTCATTTCTCTTTCGACTTGTTTTCCGTCACGTGTGCCAGTAACAAATGGCAACCCCGTTTGACGTACTTACGGGCCTTGATACACGATATGAACTTTAATCGGGACACACCCTTGTCACTATCAACTATCAACATCTTGTTCCCATACGGTATACGAACAACTTTCTCGCCACAGACGATAACAGCATCATGCTTGACAAGCCAATCCATACCGATTATGACGTCAAACGTACCAAGCTTAATCGGCATAAGATCAATTTCAAAAACATGGTTCACTAAACTCAAAGTGCAACCTTTCAAAATAGTGTTCGTACTAACTACCCTTCTATCTACTAACTCTACCTCATAAGTAGCTCCTATTTTAACCGGATCGATATCAAGCATGGAACTAAATCTAGTATCCATAAAACTCCTATCGGAACCCGAATCGAATAAAACAAAAGCATAGCGGTTATTAAGCAGAAACGTACCAGTAACCACATTCGGACCTTGAGGCTCGGCATCCTTAATAACATAAGCTTGACCATGAACTTCCCCAGCTTCTTTTTGCTTAATCTTCTTTGGGCATCGGTTCCTAGTATGACCTTTCTCACCACAATCATAACAAGTCTAAACAGGCTAAGCGTTAGCACCCGTGGCAACACTCTTCTCCTTGAAATACATTGCCTTGTGCCCAACCTTCCCACACTTGTGGCACTTGATCGTACACTGACCCACATGGCGAGTAAAACATCATTCACACAAAGGAAGCTTTCCATTAGTAGGAGCGGTAACCATGGCTCGCGCATTTTCTTGCTTTTGGCTATTTTGCACATTTGAGTGGTTATCCTTTTGATTGCCCTATACCAATTACATTTTTCACTTTGAAGGCTATCCACTTTCACATTCTTTCCTTCCAAAATTCGTTGCATCTCTAGCTTTGCGATTTCCTGCTCACATCAATCTTATGAGCCATAACGCCACAGCTTCGTTCAGATCAGCAGGCTTAGAAGATGTCACTTCACCCTTGATATTATTAGTCAATCCCCTGATATAAGCATCAACCTTTACTCTTTCAGGCTCTACCATTCTTGGACACATCAAAGCCAGTTCATTAAACCTCTGAGTATAAGCAACAACATCATACTCCTTAACCTTCAAGTTCCACAATTTGTGCTCCATTCTTTGAACTTCTTCTATCTGACAAAATTCTGCAGTCATTAGTTGCTTTATCTCAGTCCAAGGCATTTGGTTCACAGTCTCCAAACCCATAGTTGTAACCTTAGCTTTCCACCAAGTCAAAGCTGGTCCTTCTAGTGTACCAGCAGCAAACTTTACCTTCTTACCCTCTGCACATTCACTAATCTCGAAAACACTCTCAGTTTTCTTAAACCATCTTCGCAATTCGACAGCTCCTTCAACACCACGGAAGACAGCAGGATTGCACTTCATAAACCCAACAAAGTGGCACTCACGAAGCAGGTGGATAGTCTTGACCTTCTAACTTAGCCAGATCCTCTAGCAATCATTTCTTAGCAGTTATTGGCCTTGCCCGCTCAGGAGCAATAGCGGCATCCACTCTTTCCTTGATATTCGCATGAAATAGCAGCTGACTCATAAGTGTGCAGAACTTTGGAGGGCAATGATTCCTGTCACGTCATACAGAAACAATTTGATAAGCATTCGTAACATGATATACTCATAACATGATATAATGACAAATCAATCACAACAACAGTTACACAACATCAAGTAGTAATCAAAATATAGTCATTCATTTTTCATCACAAGAGAGTTAATACATAGTTGCATTGTTTCATGAAATGATACAAATTGTTACAACCAATAGCACTAATTCTACTAACTGAAGATTCAGTTTAGCGATTACACAACACAAGAAACTACAATTGAATCTAAACTACTATGAATCATGAGGAGATCCTCGCGACTCAGATGATGGATTCTTCTCATCTTTAATCGGAACATCGATAGCTTCATTCGGTCTTTCTTCAAACACAAATCATCTCTTGATAGAACTCATGAGCTCGAACTCTAGTCCAATAGAGATCTCTCTCGACTCGTTCATTCTGCATACGAAGTAATGTGTTGCTTAACCTTTCTTCTTCAAGTTCCTTCTCAAATTTCTTACATTCAACCTTATCTTTAGTATTACCAAGCCTTTCAACTAGCTTTTCCATTGCAGCCGTTCCTTGTTCCACACTAAAACGCACTTCATTACCCAAATCCAAAATCAACTTACCATAGTACTTGTCATTTGCTTTTCCTTTCTTCTCGACCATGCATTGCGCCGTCTCTGCGTGACCACACATCGCTTGAAATGAAAAAATAGGGAAAAAAAGAAGCCATTCTAACTAAACAAAGAGTAAATGTCCCTCGTCATAAGACCATGCAATAGACCATCACTGTCCTCACGAAGAAAAGGAGCAGTAGATGATTTACCTACCTCATGGACGCTAGCAGGAACAGTCTCATCCTCGGATTCAACCGCATCCTCAACCTCAATCTCATCATCAGGTTCAGACTCAAAAGCAGGCGGCGGAGGGTTAAGAGGATCCACCTCTTTATAAGGATATGTCAACTCCGGCTCATTCTCATATTCCTTAATGTTAACTTCCATGTCATCTTCTTCTTCTTGAGGATCTTCTTCTTCCTTAAATTTATCTTTTTTCGGGTCCTCGTCTTCATCCACTAAGACAGGCTCGGGAACAACAAGAATATCATCGTGTTGATTCGGCTCAACAATAGGTACATCATCCACATGATCAGGAGGAATTAAGTTTACCATGATAATCTAGAAAATATCATACAATACTTACTTAATAATGTATCACTTAATAAGGTATCACTTCTTATTATTATTGGAACTCTATTTTCAAAATAACAGTTCACATAGAAGCGCAACAAATAAAAATTCACAATTCGCGACCTTTTTCAATCCGAATATATCTCAATATATTTCAAACATACATAATAATAGTTATCATATAATTAATCTGTCTCATGCATAATCACAGTGATAAATGCACCAATTCCACATAACCATTCCTAGAGACTTGATACATATAACACATGTCATAAATTTATCCCTACTTAACTATTTATACATATAACACATACGTAAGCACATATCCATATGTAACAATCAACAAATTTACCTTTTCTTTCTTTAGGTAACAAATTTACCTTTTCTTTCGAAGCATTATAGTTTAGGTTTTCAAAAAGACTCGACCTAGTTCTCTATAAACCTTAGGCTCTTAATACAACTCTGTAACACCCCACCCAACATACATTGGATTGCGCAGCAGAAATTAGCAATTGGATGTTACTAAATAGCACCATTTACCAAGATAATAGAAAACGACCCAAATGAGACGTTTATCAAACATGTGTTCCATTATTAATCAGAGTTAAAATGCATTTAGGTCCCCACAGAATCGCAACCATCGTCTATTACAACCATTGAAAGACAATTGTTTCAATTAAAAGACATTGTTTTTAACACAACTTAAGACATCGTTTTTGAAAGACCGGAACACACAAGTAGTATTTCCATGAAATCCATCACACGCACGACACTTCCACGCCATCGTTGCCTTCAACCTTGGTTGCCTGGGATAAAACATGTTTAAAACGTCAACAACAAAGTTAAGTAAAATTCATAGAGTTTAAAATAATCAATAAGCAATAATCTTTGAACACATAATTAGTTCTCGGGAAAACAAAGCAACAAATGCAATGTATAGCAACTTCTTTTCTTTCACGCAATAAGATCATGACACCGAACGTTAACAGTACATATGACATTTCATATGTTAAAGTGCCCCAAAACAAAGTATTATTGTCTCAGTATAGCTTCTATACTTATCTAAATTACCCAAAATGTTTCCGTTTGACAGGATGGTCACTAACGGATTCAGACCCCGGACAGGGTTTGTCAAACCCAATAAATCTATTATTTAATGCTTTTTAGCGTTTCAGCTCCACAGAGGACAATTAACATGTTCTATGAAATGGGGGACTTGACATAGCTTCTTATGCGGAAAAACAATATCATATCGGGTCCAGCATTATCATAAGAGCATATGTGTTCGATTTTATAAGTAACAAGTCATGGTATTCCCCCTCAATGGGTTTAATAATATTTACAACAGTTCAAAAGTCGAACTATGAATCACCTTAAGCAAAAGATCCAAATCAATCAACTCAACAAACGTAACTTGCTTCACATCTTAACCGCGACCTATATAATACAATATATAGTCGGTTACGTGACTAAAAGTATATATTTCACATATTTTGCATACTTGAATATATAATTTATATATATATATATATATATATATATATATAATATATATATATATATATATATATATTAGTATTACGTATATACAATCATATATTAAAAATTTTAAGTGCGACGCAAAACATTTCTCATTGACGTTCTTTATAATATTACAACGTTTTTCATAAAGTTTCCATTTTTAGAAAGTTACCAAAAGTAAAGATAATATAATCTGAACTTCATATTTCGTTATCAATTAACTAACATTACGAACCATTTGCTTATTATAGACTTCATTCAAAAGTTTACGCAAGTTTGACTTTCAAAAGTCAAAGTTCACAGTTGACTTTTTACCCCAAAAATACCCAAACTTGACTCGGCCGTAAAACGTTCGTTTTTAGGAGTTACAAGACCCACCTTATATCAAAACGGACCTTAAAACATCCTTTATCATTATCAAAAGCCTAAAATAGATTTTAAAATTTCCTCGACACGCCATGACCAAGTCAAACTTTCTGTTCAAATAAAGTCAACCCAAAGTCATACCAAATCACATTTTATCAAAATCTAACTATTCCAACATGTTTAACTAGCCTAAAAATATGTATCAAAACTATCAAACACATGTTCATACTCGAAATACTTTCAAATAAATTTTGCACTTGAATCATCTAGCAACAATCATATACATGTAATAACATCTAATTAATCAACACAAAAACATAATTAAAATACTCACAAAGCTAGAACAAAGATCAAATATGGTTTCCTCCTTTCTTTTGAAATCGGACGAGCAACCCAAACCAAACAAACCGAACTTTTTCAATCAACCAACTTGCTAAAAACACTAATCTAGCTAATCACCCCCTTATACTCGAAATTTCAAAGAACACACTAAAAATTCAACTTCTTGAAAACTTAGTGCATGTAGGATTTTCTTAGTGGGAAATGTAGAGGATTAAACAAGGATTATAATAATTTGATCATAATGCATGTAAGTAAATAATTTTTGTTGAAGAATTTTGTGTTGGTGTTCGAACGACAACAAGAGGAGAGAAAGGGAGGAGTGAATTTTTTTAGTAAAAGTATTATAAGTGTGTGTGTGTTAATATATATAGAAAGAAACTTTGACACTTTAACACATTTAGTCCCTCCTTTCATTTAGTCCTTGCAAAGTTAATACAAAATGGTTATTTATTTCGTTACCTAGCCGTCCTAGGACACGGGTCACCACACGTTTCGTAAAATTTTAAATCTGTCCCATTAATTTTATTTTAAAATGTTTAATAGTTGTTAAACCTCGTAAAACACGACCTTTTAACACAGTTTTTACAAAAAAACTCAGGGAAACGTCGTAAAATACGAAAATAACATAATTACGCTCTCGGAGCAACGATATAAATTTTTCTGACGTTCTTAGATGCTAAAAACTAATAGAAACTAAATCACGGATTGAAATTATCGTATCAAAGGAAATTTCTATCAAACCTTATACAGTATAAACGACTATAACTGTGGCAGTTCTTTCCATATATGAGTTTGTAAGGTGTTGTCCCGGTAGATGTTTTGTAATCAGTACGAAAAGCCCACAGAGCATCATTAAGTTTTCTTGACTAAATAGCAGAATTGTCTTTAACAGTCTTTTCAAGAATTCTTTTAAGAGCTTTGTTCGTGTTTTTAACTTGACCACTAGTTTGAGGTTGATATGATGTAGAGAAATGGCGGTTAACTCCATATCTTTTCATAGTCTTTTCCCTTATTTTGTTGCAGAAGTGAGTACCTTGGTCGCTGATTAGAGCTTTGGGCATTCCGAAATGGTAGAATAGTTTCTTTAAGAAAGTGACAACAACTCGGGCATCATTGGTTGGAAAAGCTTGAGCTTTGTCCCATTTAGATACGTAATCAACAACAACAAGAATGTATTCAAACTTATGCTATTTTGGGAATGGCCCCATAAAGTCAATACCCCATATATCGAAAACTTTACATACTTGAATGTTGTTTAAGGGCATCTCATTATGTTTTGATATATTCCCTGTCTTTTGGCATGCTTCGCAAAGTTAAACTAGAGTATGAGCTTCCTTTATGATTGTCGGCCAGTAAAATCCTGAATCTAGGACCTTTTTAGCGGTTACATTTGGTCCATAATGTCCACCGGTTGGTCCGTGGTGACATTGATCTAAAATGGTTTGGGTTTCTGGTCCAGATACACAGCGTCTGATCATACCGTCAGAACATACTTTGAAGAGGTAGGGTTCTTCCCAGAAGTAGTGTTTGAGGTCAGAGAAGAATTTTTTCTTTTGTTGGTACGTCATTCCTTTTGGTATAATATCAGCTACCAAGTAGTTTGCAAAGTCTGCAAACCATGGTTCATTTCTGGTGTTAATTTCCATAAGGGTTTCTCCAAGAAAGTTATCATCCACTTCACTGTCATCACTTATTTCCCCATTTTCAATTTGGGATAAGTGGTCGGCAGCAACATTTTCTATACCTTTTCTATCCTTGATTTCTATGTCAAATTCTTGTAAGAGTAGTATCCAACGAATAAGGCGTGGTTTTTCGTCTTGTTTTTTAAACAAATGTTTAAGAGCTGAGTGATCAGTGTGAACAATAGTTTTTGATAGAATAAGATAGGATCTAAAATTTTCAAATGCAAAAACTATAGCCATAAGTTCTTTTTCGGTTACGGTGTATTTTTGTTGAGCTGGATTAAGAGTTTTGCTTGCGAAATAGATCGGGTGAAAGTTTGTACCATTTTTTTGACCTAAGACGGCTCCAACTGCGAATCACTTGCATCACACATAAGTTCAAACGGAAGTTCCCAGTTTGGGATTACGATCACAGGATCACATGTGAGTTTTTCTTTCAATTAGTCGAATGCTTTTTGACATTCATCAACGAATTCGAACAGAGTATCTTTTTCAAGCAGCTTAGTTAGAGGTCGGGTAATTTTTGAGAAATCTTTTATAAACCTTCGGTAAAAACTGGCATGTCCAAGAAAGCTTCTAACACCTTTGATGTTAGTAGGGGGCGGAAGTTTTGAGATTACGTTGATTTTTGCTTTGTCGACTTCAAGTCCTGCGCTAGACACCTTGTGTCCAAGCATAATTCTTTCTTTGATTATTAAGTGACATTTTTCCCAATTAAGGATGTTGATAAAATATAATGCCTAAAAATATTAATAATTTTTTTTCACATCTTTACGTTTTGATAATCACAAAATATAAAAACGTTCAACGTAAAATTAAACGTAAACAAGTATTTAGTAGTAAATTCTCATTTCATCAATTACATCACTTAAAGGTATGTATAAATAAATGCTTAATGTATTTTATGATCAAAGGAAATTTTTATTCAACCTTAAACTTTTATAAAATGTTATAAACATTTTGAATAAACATCACAAAACATTTTCTACATTTAAAAGATATGTTTTATACAAAATAAACGTTTTGAATTTCAAATTTTCGAACCTAAAACGGCAAGAAAAATTCCAGTAAACACCTCCCCTGAATAGGACAAAAGAGGAGCGTCTGAAAATGGGCGGCCCCCTTAATTATAAGGGGGCCGGCACCCTATTTAAGGGGACCGGCCATAGATTCCGCTCCTCTAGTTTTCCCTATAAATACTGGACTATTCCTCAACTTTTTTTCTTACCTTTTGCTCTCATTCTTTCTGTTCTAAAACAGCCCACACAACTCTCTAAATCCTTTGATCATTTAATCATAAAGCTTTGTTTCCAAGTGATCCAAGCTCAATTCCTCAAGTGCAAGAGAAGAATACTTCTATCATTAATTAAAGAAGTATTACAACCCAAGTATACATTGAAATTTTATTGCATCCACACCATATCATGTAAATCATTTGTTAATCTTTTAAAGTTGTGTAGTTATTAGATTTTGGTGATTGTTGTAAGTATAGTTGGATCTTGGAGATCCTTTCTAGTAGTGTTAGTTAGTTGTGACATAAGTAGTGTGGTGAGGACAATTAGTGAAGGTGTGAAGTTGTGAAGTTGTGAATGTGTGAAGAAGTTGTAGTGAAGTTGTGAAGTTGCGAAGAAGGTGTGAAGTTGTGAAGTTGTGAAGTTGTGAAGTCGTGAACAAGTCGTGAAGTTGTGTTGTGTTAGATTGGTTCTAGCTAAGATTAGAACTCGACATTTAGCTTTGTGTCAGTAAAAAAAAAAAAAATCGGTGTAGCTGCATTGTGTACGGTTTTCTCCGCCATAAGGGAGTTTGTTGACATAGTGAAGAAAACTCTCGAGTTTGGTGCTCGGGGAGTGGAGTAGGGAGAAGAGGTGCTTCGTTACCGAACCACTATAAATCCTCGCGTTGTGGTTTGATTGTTCTTACTCTTATCTCTTGTTATACTTTATCATTTCATATACTTATATTGTTCATATTGTGCAAGCGTTGAATTCCCAAAGAGTCAAATCTAAGTTTTACAAACATACATAAACCTATTAAAAAGCGGAAAACATATTCAACCCCCCTTGCTAGTTTTCCAATTTTTCTTCCATTATTCTGCAAAATAATACTACAATTGAATCACAATCGTCCCAAAACAGTATTTTACTAAGGATAGGACTTAGCTACCATTTACTAAATAATTACTTGGGGTTAAACACAAATAATGTACTAAAAATGTGTACATACAAGGTAGGCGAAGGCTTTTTTGGTGTAACGGATTGGTTTAAGGGTTTTAACAATGCTCTTCCTTAATAATCTAGAATCCACCAGAAAATGTGTGAGTACCGTGAAATGGTAGGCTCGGAGGGATTGGTTATAGGTATCCTGCAATAAGGGTGAGTGGTGGGCCCCCATGGCAAGGGTGTGGGATTGTTATATGATCGGTGTGACCATCATAAACCACAATTACAGGTTTAGATACATGGATAATCCTAATGGCCTTTATCAAGGCATAAGCCTATTTATTACTATGCAGTCTCGGGATGCATCACAATAACAAGTTCTAGAATTTAATACACTACCGGTACACTCATATGAATTTTACTAACACCAGACATTCCAGAAAAGGTGACAAGGCAATGCATACACGGCCATAAAGATGGAATAGACATGCCCGCACCTCTCCTGCAGATCAACTTAACTCGAAAGAGTAAGATAAAATCATCTTGGGTTACCAATGATGGGTACCCGAATTCCTAAAGATCTAAAGGCAAACCTCACATTTTTAGGGTGGAATTCTGAGGGTTATTGTGCTAGTCAATGTTAAATTCCTATCCATGAGACGCTATTAATACTCGGTTTTTATCGGTATGTGTCATAAAAAAATTTAAATTTGTGTAAAAATTACCTCTTATGCTATGTTTCGATATATTACCCATCATTTTAAGTACAAAGCAAATGGCAAATGAAAGAATAGTTTCTAAGGCTTATTTCCCCCATACACTTAAGTTGAACATTGTCCCTAATGTTCTATAGAAGTACCCATTAAAACGACTAAAGGGAAAAGAAAACAAGGAAAAAAAACTAGTACTCCCCTGGTTTGGTCAATAATGGAGAAGAAACATGCGATAACTGGTTAAATCGTCCTCCGAGAATCATCCAATGAAACTTCCTAAGAACTTCCAAGCTTCTTCTCATCAAATATAACCTGTAATCAAAGACAAAGACAACTACACCAAGCATAAAATGTGTGATAGACAAATATACAATATGAATTTAGGGTTCGACTCGATAAAGCAGTAAAGATAGGATGAGAGAATTGTTAAACTCATTAGGTTTTGCAGGTTTATAACAAAAGAATACATATATTAAATGTTATGCAAGTTTTATTTTCAAAAATAATTAAAAACTTTAAGTTTTCTGGACCTGGGCGTTTGACGCCGTCAGGGTTTTCGTGACCCCGTCACAGGTATCGTGGTGAGGGCGTCGCGTGTTAATCGTGACGCCGTCTCCACAGTCTGTGAAAATGAAATTTTTGTTTTTAAAGAAAAAATTTTCCTGCACTTGATTCCATAAGTTAATTCCTGTACAAATGGCTGCATAAAACCTAAGATTTAACAATTCAATCATATGACTCAAAACTGACGCGAATTAATCTAGACAATTTGTTTATCATGTTTGAATTTGGCTCAAAAGCCGAATAAATTCCCCTACACTTATTATTTGCAAAATACCTTTGATTGAAATTAAGACGAGATTAAAGACAAACAAAGCATGATTACAAAATAGTTCAAACATAATAAAATAAATGGTAAAGAATTAAAACACACAAGACACTCCTAATTACGGAAAAAGTAAATTGGGTTGCCTCCCAAGAAGCACTTTTCTTTATTAACGAGTCTTGTAGCTAGACTCGAAGTCACACGTCCTTACGTTGTTTCGTGAATGCTCGCGTGCCCACGAATGAGCCATTCCTTCATACTTTTATTCAATTGGTATTCTGGACCTAGGTTTAAGCAGTTTTTGTAGATAAACTTATTCTTTTCATGAGGGTGCCTAAGTCCGTTCATCAAATCGTTTTGGCTAAGTTCTAACAGTGGTGGGACCTTACTCCGGTTAAAGTTCTTGAGACTAGGTATTGTACGTGGCATCCTATATGTGTATGTGTCAAAGATCTTAGTAAATGAGACCAATCCCTTAGCGACGTCATATTTGTGCTTAGTGATTTTTCTAAAGGGTCTGCCCATCAAGACTTCAGCCATGTCGCTCATAATAAATTCTCCTATGTCTTCTAACACAACAAGATCCGTGATATAGGTAAAACTAACTACAAACACGTAGACATCCCTAACAATGTCGACTAGGTTCCTTCCCGTCCCCTCTAGTCCATCTACCATTATTATATTATAGGCTTTACGCGAGATAATATTCATTGGTAGAAAAGGGTCGATATAGGTAGTGGACTTCCTAAAGCCTATCATACATTCACATGCAAGGTCATCCCCGTTAAAACTATTGATTATTCTTTCTCGGCGTAGTGTTCCTGCGTTCTCATACTCACTTAACTCATTAAGACCTTCCTCATCATCCGAGTCATTATCTGAGTGAGGAAAGGGAGAGACAAGAGGTGTATCTACCGCTTCATCATCAGACTCGAGGTTATTCATATTGGTCTCATTAGGTTAATTGGAGAACTTGTTAAGAAATTGTTCAACACTCTCTCGGCGAAAGTCAACGAAGGCCGAAATCACATGTTGCTCATGGAGCTCTTGTTTAATTCATGTGCGCAGCGCAGCTGGTAGGACATGACGATTGTTGGTAGGTGGTGGATTCGCGTTCTCCATGATGAAGAATGGAATAGTCAATGGGAATTACGAACAAACACACAAAGAAGAGATAGACTACAAGAAAGCTAATATGCAGAAATAGATTTCTTACTTGAAAGGATTCAAGTGAGTAAAACTAAGCTAAACTATGATCAATACCTAACTATTCCCCAGGCGGCGGCACCAAAAACTTGATGCGATCGTCGTTAGACTTCTACACGAAGTTTTGCAACTCCCTAGGCAGAGCACCTAATCATTGTAGTAGTAGTATAGGCAAGACTCGGGGGTTGTTATCTTTTACTCGAGGAATAGGTTGGGAAGGCTTGATCACAGTCTAACAGAATTCTAAGGGTTGAGGGAAGATTATTTTTGTATTTTTTATATTTTATTGAAAGCAAGTAAATCATATAATTGGAGAGGTGGTTGGTTTTAGCTATTAAACTAAATAATAATCTACGCTACTGATGGTAACAATATAATAAAAGATTGTGTTTATTTAATCATGTATTACTCCATAGATTGCTTCTCTTAGTGTTGTTGCTTTGTCACACTTGTGATGATCTGTGTAACTATTTCCCAAGCCATGAACGAATTGCATGAACCCGCCGTCTACTTAGTATTCCTTTAGAGCAACGCACAAGTAAGGTAGTATGAAGATTATTACAAGGGACCCTACAGGGAACACTAAGTGCATGTGAAATATATTAAAAGTGGATCAACCATATTAGGGGGCAAGGTAGTATGAAGACTGTTACCCGATGGTATCCTTTCTACACAATCATATTTTCCTAGACATATCAGTAGCGATACAAACAAAATATGGTTTTCTAAGACCTAACATGCACATCTATCACAAGAAGCAACATCACTAAGATCTACATTCTAGGTTTCATACAATCATAAATAAACACAATATGAAGTTTAGCCAAGCATGTTAAAGATAAAGCCAGAGCATAGATAAATCAAACAACATATAGACATATTGAATGATTAAGTAAACCTTACTTGATTAAAACATGAATTGGAGGAAGTAAAATAAGGTTTTTAGGCCCTAAATTCGTCCATAACAGCTACTAAACGAACTAGGGTTCGTACCCTCTTTTTATTCTAAAGTTACACACTTAAAACCCTAAATTCGGGTTTGTATATATAGGAAAATCGTTGTGACGGTGTCACGTTTTAATCGTGACGCCGTCATGAAAGAGAATATTCTAGATAATGGGTTGGGTCGTGTGCTTTGAAGCCGTCGTGGAATCTTGTGACGCCGTCTTGGTCTTCGTTGTGACGGCGTCACGTTGTATCTGTGACGCCGTCTCCAGTCTCTGTAGAGAAATTCTTGAGCAATGTTGGTGTAGGTCCGTAGTCATGTCCGTTTCTTCTCCAAATGAGCCCAAGTCACGTGTAATTCTTCCAAATGCCTTCCAAATGCAAAATACCTGAAAAGGAACGATTAAGTACCTATTTTGGCCATAAACACACGGTTTAGGGGGTTAAACAACCCCGAAAAAGTGTATGAAATGACACCTCATCAATAATCGTTTCGCAACTACCGAAGGAATTACACGAAGGGTCGATTATTCGTTGATACAAATCGACGATGTAGAGTATTGTATAAAGTGAAAGATATCGCTACTTGCCTTGTAGAGTATGTAAAGTTTTGGATGATTGGGAAGATGACCGTTACAGGAATGCCAACTTAGGTTGTTGTTTTTAACCGATGATCAAGATGTTGTAAATAGTACATCGTCACTAATCATGGTATCGGTTCAAGATAATGTGTCTAGCAAACACTTGTACATTTAGGACTAATCTATTTGTTTCTTGATGTTTTATTTAACAACAATTTACTTCCCTCTCACCTAATGATTAGCCGATGGTTTTATCCGAACGTGGATGTGATCAAGCGTATATGTCTATTCTGTCATTACGGCCATGTATGCATGTCTTAGCTGCCTCGTTGGTTTATAAAATTTGGTGCAAGTGAAGGGTCCTACCCTTTATCATTTCTTTCATCCGATCTCGTTGTTTAAATTCGGAATGGGAATGTGATTACGAACATCACATGTCCTTATTCGTCGTTACGGACCATGTTTTATGCTTCGTACCCTGTTGGAGTGGTACTTCAGGTGAATAGATGTAGAATGATAAACAAACCATAAGACTTTTATACTAAAAAACCATATTTACCTTTTTAAAACTTGTTAATCCTTGGCTTAGTGGTGGTGATGTGTATCCTTACCAAGCTTTGATAGAATACTCATCAGACCGAGCAAATTGAGCGAATTAGTTACTTGTTACCACATAGATTAGTTGAGTGATTTGAGTGTTTTCATCCTTCCTATTTCGTGAGGTGTTTTCGGTTGTGTATTTAATTGATCAAATAAATGCTTTACGGAAATATATCCTTAGGGATACATATTTAGAAACTTCTTAAGGCTACTTGAGGACAAGTAGGATTCGAGTGGGAGGATATTTTGATGACATCAAATAACGTCTATTTTATAGCATAATTTATCCCATTTTATTAACCTATTTTGTATAATTATTGAAAAGAATTGTTACTTAATTGTTTATATTTGAGAATTACAGTAATTATGGAGTACTTGGTGAAAGTTAGCTAAAGGCACGCATTTTGGAGCTTAAATGAAGACATTTTGAAGATTACTATTCTGAAGACCAATACGCCGTATCCATCAAGGAAGATACGGCGTATCCATGCCTGCACTCACACCATATACCACAAAGGAAACGTGTTCATTATGCCGCATATCTAGAGATGTCCAATACGCAGGATTGGAAATATATAGTATGTGAGATTCTAGAAGATATCTCAAACATAGTTCCTACTCCAGAAACCCCTCAATTACCGCCGTATCGAATCCTTAGATATTGCCGTACTCTGAACCGTATTTTAGACATATAAATAGATAAAACTTAAAATGAGTTTTAAGTGTGCTAAATCATATTCTCGATACCTAAACCATAAAAGTCAATTTTCAGAGGAGAAAAAGAGCAGAAGAGGTCTTGCAACGCATTCCAATCCATAGAAGACAACATGTAATTCCATATACTTTAGTAATCGTTAAGTTTTTGGTATCATTCGTTAACTCGGTTTGTTTACCTTGGATAAATAATTTCTTTTGTATTTATTATGATGTATGAAAGGACTAATACATCCTGGGTATTAGCCATTATTATGTAGATCTGAATGTTTGGTTTTGTTTATATTTTGATTTCTTAATTTATCATTGTATGCTTGTTGATGTTTATCAATTTATACATTTTACGTGCTTTTGTATGCGACCTATCATTCAACTGGATCTAGTGATACAGACCAAGTAATCTAGAGTCTGGGATAGCTCTCCATATAGTGATTTATATATATAGACCAATAAGATCACAAATAACGACCTACCTTTTCCTTTAGATTAGTGAGCTTGTTAGACCGGAAGGTGACCCTTGGGATTCAACCGATTACGTTTTGTTTAATTGGTAAAAGATTTGGTTAGTGGACTACTAGTGTATAAATTGCCATTAAGCAGTAAGTGGGTAAAGTCTCTATGAGCTAGGGTTTAACAAGATCACCATTACTTTAATCCCTAAGATAGATTATTATCAGCAAATAAGGATGCTTTATGTGGATGCTTTAATTGTGACAGAATTAATGTGTCTAGGTCTTAGGAAGAAGTCCCGCTAAGTATTAGAATGATATGCCACCTCGAGAGAAGAAATCATTGCACTTAATAAACAAACCAACGTTCTAATTTGATTAATAATGGTTAATACAGTTTTCTATCATAAGGCTTGATCGCTCTTTTATCTTCTGTTAATTAGCTTTTGTGGGTAAAAGTGTCTTGAATTGATTGTAGTTACCGACCAAACCCGTGCCAGTATCTCAGGCTGAAACCCCCCTTTTACCTGTTAGAATTAGGATTAGAACTAACATAGGTTTAGCATAGGTTTGACTTAGATTACAATTAACTTAGATTAGATAAACCAAAATATAAATAATTTGATAGATTTAACCTCGCTTAAAGTGTTCGACACCCTACTTACCACGTTCTTACCTCGACCGGGTTATACTACCGTTAATAGTGTTGTTTTTTGGTTAAGTCGGCAAAATATAAATTTAAAACTTGAACTATCATAAATAAACACCACACAATGACATGATCAACACTCTTGAAATATTTTTTTCCCTCCCATTCTCTAACTCGAAATCGCCAAACTCTTGTTCATCATTTCCAGTGGATTTCAATCGAAAGGTATAACTAGAGACTTGTTCTACGCACCCCCAAACAACCTATATCTTGATCGAATCATATTATTAAGCATTTTTAATTCAAAAAACCCTAAAAAACAATTTAGGGTTCTTCAAAATTAAAAGTGCGCAAAACATTAAATTGATTGAGGGGTTTTGCTTGGTTGTGTGTATTATTCACTCGTATAATACAGTTTTTCATTTGGTTAATGTTTGAATGTGTTTTGCTTGATTATTGTACTCGAAAATTTAGGTTTAGGAAAAATAGTGAAAATTGAAAGTGGGTTTCGTGTTGAAAAGTGTGTATATGTATTCTTGAATGTGTTTGAGCTTATAAAACTCATCCTTGTTTGTTGTTTCTTATTTGAATATGATAAATGGTTTAAATGTACTCGTTTTTGATAATTCTTGTTGATTCTGTGGCTAAATGTTGTTATAAATGAATCTAAGTGTTATTCATCTGTTTAAAATGCTATTAGTGCACTTCTCAATGCTTAAAAATCCATGTATGTGAAAAAGATGTTTGGAGGTGAGTTAACAACTGCCTTTGTGAGGCGAGTTAACAACGCCTTTAGAAGGTGAGGTAACAACTCCCTTCAGAAGGCGAGTTAACAACACTCCCTCACAAGGTGAGTTATCAACTCCCTTCACGAGGCGATTTAACATATCCCTTTAGGAGGTAAGTTAACAACACACTATAGGAGGAGAGTTAACAACACCCTTTAGGAGGCGAGTTAACAACACCCTTTAGGAGGCGAGTTAACAACATGATTAAGGAGGCGAGTTATCAATCCTATATAGGAGGCGATTTAACAATCCTCAATAGGAGGCGATTTAGCAATGGTTTTAAGGAATTTTAAGATTGAATTTTTCTGGAGGCAATTTTTAACTCATGTTAGGTAACTAATTAAAATTGGTTAATTAGGCAGTCTAATTAAGTTATGTAGGCTATATAACAAGGTTCAATAAGGATATCTGAACATGTCTTAGGTTACCTTATTCTCTACAAGTTAGTTTGAATAGGATTCCTAATAACACTAATTCAGTTGTCCTAATGCCTTTCATGTTATTCCCAATTAAGTTGCCCTTCAGATGATTAGATCTAATTCAATATTGCTAAATGCATTAATGAGCCTAATTATTTGAATGATGTCACAACATGGATCACGCCTAAGTATTTTAACAATAAAAGGGCCTTATAGTGTTTTATATATGAAATTGGTTATATATATAAACTGTATTGGTCAAATCTTATCAGAAACATGAATACCACTCAAGCTCAACAAAAAGCCCTTGATGATGATTTTGTTGCCCCTGCGGACCATCTTGAGTTCGAGAAATGCAACATGAGACTCAACACATACATCAAACCAAAAGAAGCTACATTTCAAGTGGTGCTAGATGCTCTCGCTCTTACTTCATTCTATCGTGCATTCCTAATCACTGCAGATGTTCCTACTATTTACATGCAAGAATTTTAGGCTACAACTTCTGTTCATAGGTCATCCATAAGATTCACGATAAACAAGAAGAAAGTCTCTCTCGATGTTGATATATTCAGAGACATTCTCCAGTTTTGCCTTAAATCCGGAGAAAAGTGTTTGAGACCTTCCAATGGAAAAAAGACATTCTCTCTTTCATCAGATATCTTGGGCACACTGGAGACATCACCTATCTCACTGATGTGAATGTTGACTACTTGCATCAACCATGGAGAGCATTTGCTACCGTCATCAAGAAGTGCTTAAGTGGTAAAGAAACTAGAATGGACAAGATTTGTCTGTCCCATGCTCAAATTCTCTAGGGTATGTTCCATAAGAAGAATATCGATTATGTGTATCTACTCTGGGAAGACTTACTATTCCAGATTGAAAACAAAGATGCTAAGAAGACAAACAAGATGTCATATCCTAGATTTACGAAGATCATCATTTATTACTTCATGTCAAAGGATCTGTTTATTTCAAGAGAAACAAGATGTTTTGGCACATTGCTCGAGATGATACCATGTTTACTTCTATAAGATGTATCTCCAGACATGAAGATACTCAGGTGTTTGGTACCATTCTCCACGAGTTAATACAAACCAGCATGTTGGAATCCAAAGCTTACCAGACATACTATGCTTTTGCTTCTGGAGCAAAAGCTCCAAAACCAAAGTACATTCAAAAGAAAGCTGATTCAGACACATCTCCCAAGAAGAAGCCTGTTTAAACTACTAAAGGTACCAGACTCAAGTCAAAAGCTAAGGTGGCTAAACCTGACAAGAAGAAGCAACCTGCAAAAAGGACAAAAGCTAAAGGTTCAACTGTATTATCTGAGGTTACATTAACTGAAGCTGAACAAATTAAGCTGGCTACCAAGAGAAGCAAGAAAGACTTTCACGTATCACATGCAAGTGGCTCAGGTGATGGAGTTGACACTCAGTCAAAGGTTCCTGATGAGCAACAACAAAAAACTTCTGGTACAGATGAAGGAACTGATACTATGCCAGGGGTTCCCGATGTTCCTTATATCGGAATTGAAAGTGATAAAGAGTCTTGGGGGGTAGTTGAAGCATGATGATGATGAGGACGATGGTATAACGTGATGATCATGTTAATTGACGTAATGATGAAAGGACATATTCTGACAGAGATGAAATACCTGGTCTAATTTGACTAATGTAGGATCAATGAAATTGAAAGAAGAAGATGATAGATGTTCGTCTTCTTCAAAATATGAAAACTCATGTGATGAAGATAACATGGTATGATGACAGATGATGATGAGGTTATAAAGGACATATATGTCGATTGAATGTGAATTTAGGAAATTGATGACTCTAAGATGACAGATGATGATCAGGAGCCTTCTGAACAACAAAATATTCTAAAGAATTGGGTTTAATCCATGTAGAGGAAAGAGCTAATGTGATTATTACTCCTAGTAATTGTTGCACGGGAAGGCCGATGGAAAAAATGTACAAAAGCTCTTCTGTCTCCTTGTCTTTACAAAGCAAGCTAACTAAATCTTGACAATCCATCTCAAACTGACAATGTGATTGCTTCATTGATGGAACCTCAACTCATCTTACAACTGCAATTCATTAAAATCACTTCCGGCTTCGCTATATCTACTCCTCTAACACCTCCCGTTCTTCAATCCTATATAAACACAAAAAAAACACCATCTTTTTCCAACAACAACTTCAACATATTCCAACAGTGACTTTGCATAATAATTCTAAGTTTGCATCAGTTTTCATGTTTGATTAAAGGGTATCCACATTAGGAAAAAAATTTTCAAAACAAAAAAATGTCTGAGTTCAGGCAAACAAATCAATTTGCTGAAGTTGTCTCTTCAATTTCGGGCATTGTTGATAGTATCTTGCTTCCAAGATGAAAGAAGCAGTGGATGTGGCTGTTCAACTGCAAACAAACAAGCTCATAGAAGAAGCTCAAGCTGAGAATCAAGAATTTCTTAGTCAAGTAGACTCGACCATGAAGGTAATAATCAAGGATCAAGTTAAAGCTTAAGTCTCCAAGATCATGCCAAAGATTGAGAACTACGTTACTGAATCTCTGGGAGCTAAAGTGATGGTTAGATCAACTAATCAACCTCAGACGTCTTACGTAGTAGCAGCTTTACTATTAGAATTCCAACGGAAGAAGATTCTCATTGACAAATGGAGGCTAATAAATCGATAGACAGATTAGACATTCAAAAGAATCTCTACATTGCATTGGTCGAATCGTACAACAATGACACAATGACATCATGTCCTTATATGGTGATGCTGTCATACTAAAAAGAGGACGACATGATCAAGACAAGGATGAAGACCCCTCCGCTGGATCAGACCGAGGGACGAAAAGAAGGAAATCTGGTAAAGATGTTGAGTCCTCCATAGATTCAAGGTCTAAGGAAAAGAAGTCTTCAAGCACCTCCAAACACGCTTCCTAATCTCAACATAAGTCTTCTGGCAAGTCTTGCCTATGACAGAGGTGCCAAGTCATATGTTGAAGATTAAGCATGCCACAAGAATTAAGAGTTCGCACGGAGATAATGATAGAACAACCCGCTGACAAGGAGGTTACCAAAGCTGACTGGTTCAAGAAACTCAAGCGACCTCCAACTCCTGATCCTGATTGGAGTAAGAGACGACAAATTGAACTTTCGACACTCTCAGGACATGGATTAGTAAGAAACTCGTACTGAAGAAACTCATTCTTATTTGATGAGTTCAATGATATACTTCGTTTGTTTTCTCTTAATTTGTCATGCAATCGACTTAAAATTCCAATCGACATAAGAAATATTTTTAGGACCGGCATTCAACTGCTCAAAGGGCACTTGCAAGAGTATTTACAGAATTAGAGTATACCATCTTCGAGAATGTTTCACCACAAGCAATAACTGAACGACTTGACTTGGATAACCCCGAAAACAAACGTTTTGTTCGATATCAGAACGCCTTCTTCCGTTAATTCAAGATCATCGAGGACGTCAAATTATCCCTAAGGATTACTTTATTAATAAAGATCTTGAATATCTGAAGGGTGGAGACTCAAGCAGACGATACTCAACTTCTGTGACAAAGACGAAGGCTGCTACTTATGAGCTCAAATGGATTGAAGACTTGGTTCAAGAATTGTAGATTCTCGTGCAGGTGAAATATGATCAACATGCTTACCTAGGCACTTCACACTAAGGTTTTAAACGCCAAAGATTCTACGGGTATGCTAGCAACTTGACTTCGTCTAAAGATGTTTACTCCAGAAGAAGAATTATTGCAGTAACCAGACTTAAAATTATGAAGATGTATGACTACGGTCACCTGGAAGAGATTGAAGTTCGTCGAGATGATCAGAAGCTATATACATTTAAAGAAGGTGATTTTCAAAAGACTTCGCCTAACAAGAATTGAGCATGTTACTTCTACTTGTTCCTACAAGTTGATACAATATCTCATAATCAACGAACGATATAATTTGAATGTGGCATTACATATGTTCACCAGATGTATTGTCATTCAAAGGCGGTGGAAGATCTTCAATTAGGTGTCGAAAGTTACCAAAAGAAGCTCAACCTCACTAAACCCGACACATACAGATCGAATATCAGGAACAAAACCGCATATACTTCACACTCAGACCCTCATGGAATAATATATGTGGATCAGTTTAAGAGGAAGAGATTGATGGGCACTGATGAACTTTACAAGTTTAGTGATTGGCATGCCCTATGATGTTTGACTGCTCTTCACGGAAATTGCTGGGGAATATAAGAATGGTATATCTTCAATGAGGAAAATAGAGTTAACCTATGACATAGAAAGGGCTAGGTTATGGTTCAGGATATGACAAGCATCTCTTATCAAGAGGGGTTGATGCAGAAAAAATCTGGGGTGAAGTTTTATTGTTGGAAGGATATACGCGGAAAGGTTCTTTACGGATATTGGACAAGTACAATATGACTTTGTCATATTTTGTCTCAACCCATTTCAGGTCAATTTCTTGTAAATTACAATCTTATGAATATGTATATAAATAGCGTAGACTTAAAAAGTAGGCATATATAATGTTTGAGTATGAATTTTAAGGAATTTCTTAGTAAATTCAAAAAATTTCAAATTATCATAATCAGACACCATATAACACCCTCATAATTTGAGGGGGAGCATTAAAAATGGTCCTATTACGGCTTGGTAATAATTGGACATTCTTTCCCCGACAACAATTATATTTGAATAAATTGATATCCAAAATATTAAGAGATTTAATATTTTTGATAAGGGGAGAAAATGTGATTAAAATATATGGCTAATAATGTGATCTTTAAGATCTCATGTGTACGCTTTCTATATCATTTGCTAAACTTTACGAACTTAAATCAGTTGCAACATATGAAGGGGGAGCAAATAGTTACATGATTGGTTGTAATGAGGAAGTACCAAAGACGACCATTTATATTACTGCATTAGAGTTATAAGGCGGTTAAGTTTAGGTATTCATAACCATGATCCAGCCAGAACCAGAGGGATCTACCTAGGGATATTCCACTAGATAGTGTAGTAGTCCTTAGGTATGAAAAAAGGAGTAAAAGTGAGAATAAGAAAAGTGTGCCGACTGAGATAGAGCTAGTACAGGAACAAACCCAACAAGGTACTAGTTATGAAGTCTCGGTAAGCGCTGAAGGGGTTGAAGAATTAAAAAGAAAAGTTAAGATAAAGGGTGAAAAGAAAGAAGCCCTCCTTACACTTAGGCAGAAACCGGGTCAATACATCTGCTGTCAAGAATCACAAAGATGATTGCTGACATTGAAGACTGACATCATGGACCCAGTGATGCAATGCACAACCCTCCCTAGCCACTCAGAATCTCTCAAAAAGATTTTTGTTTAATTTCTCACGGAGATTACACGTATTTCTATCAACTTTCTCACTCTGAGTTAGCTGGTATTAAAAAGGTGGCAGTCTACTCAAGCCTCCGATCACTGAAACCAAAGTGAACTATTGAGTCTAGAGCTAAAAGAGATCATCCATAAATCTCATTAGGACACATATTAAAATTATGCTTGCTATTTCGCACAATGTGAATAACGAGAAATATAAGAGTCCTACGCATTATCCTTGTGATTTTGCCAGAACATCCGAGTGATACTTAAGTATTCACAGTGAAGATGTAAATCCTGCTTGAGCCAACATGAAACAAGCTCTTGGTAGGTGACTTGTACGATTCTATACGAATCAAGCTTGTGACAACTGGAAAGAAACGATGGTGCGATTCTTTATGAATCAAACTTGTTCCAGGAAATGAATTGGCGATTGATGAATTTTGAAATGCTTAAAACTCTCGATGTGTCACAAAAACAGTTTAGCAAGTGCCACATCGATTGATTTCAAATCAATTTTTATTTCAATCGGTAAGATAGCTAATACATGGTTCACTATATTCGTGTAGTCTGCTTTGAGACGTTCTGGTGATGAGAACGGCTAGTACAACTGCGAAACACTATCAAGAAGATTTTTCAGAATTCTATCTGATCACAGACAGTATTTATACAGATCAACGAGGAACCGTAGCTATTGCAACCGTATTCGACAAAGTGACAAAGACACTTTTGTCCATATCTGTTAATTATCACTAACCTAAACCTATAGGTATTCCCGATTGCATGCAGCAGCTAAGACGTGAGATGAGTGATGTGCTTGACGTGTAGGGTCAATTATTAGATTATCAAGTTTTACATTTATATTTAAGCCGAACAAACCTAAAAACAAACACTTAATTGAGCAGTGTAACCGGTCAGATGGAGTTCACGGATAAGTAGGGTGTCAAACACTAACGAGTGGAAAATTTTAATACTATATTACTATCAGTATTTTGAATTAGTCTCAATTTACTGGTTAAACCCCTATGTTATGTATGTTGTCTAATGAAATGGGGATTCAGACTGAGGATGGCCCAGGTTTGGTGATGAAACTACCAATTTCAATTACACAATAAAACACATGATGAAGATTAGGAGATAGAAAAGCAGCGTACAAGCCAAATGATAGAAAACTGTATTAGAATATTAAATACAGGTTCAATGTGGTTTGTTTGTTTAGTGCCATGATTTACTTATCTCGAAGCTGCATATTACATTCTTAAAGTACTTTGGCGGGACCATCACTAAGACATGACATAATTAACGTGTCAGAATTATGCATCTGCATTAAAGCACTCATTTGTTTAATTATAAATCTATCTTAGAGAATTTAAAGCAGTGGTGAATCCTGTTTTTAAAACCTCTAGCCCAACGGGACTTTACCCACTTGTTGTTTGACGGTGTTTTATATACTGGTAGTCCACTATTCAAATCTTTATTAGTTAATTAAGAGCATGATTGCTAAAACATAAATGGGTCACCTACCGGTCCAACTAAGCTCATAATTCAAAGATAAAGACAAAACGTTATTTGTGATCCTATAGGTCTAGTAATATAAAGCACGATATGGAGAGCTATCCTTGTATCTAGATTACTTTTTAGGTATCACTAGAACCAGTTGAATGATAGGTCGCATTTTAAACACATAAACAAGTATGAGGTGATAAACATAATTAAACAATCAACGATTAATTAAGAAATATATTTTAAAACAAACCAAACATTGAACTTTCATTAAGATGGCTAATACCCGAGGGTATTAGCCCACAGCCATTGTAATTATAGAAGCGTAATCAAACAATGAAAATCGAACGATTAAGAGAGTAAAAATAACACGATGTCTTCTATGGATTCATGATCAATGCTCGATCTTTGTGGCTTATCTTCTCTTCTAAAATTCATCTTTAATGTGTATGGTATAAGGAATATGATATTGCACACTAAAAACTTATTTTTAAGTCTTCTATTTATAGTGTCTGAAAAAGACTCGATACGCCGTATTTGGCAAGGTCGATACGGCGTATTAGGCTGGATTCCTTAGAGTGCGCCCTATGTTCATAATAAATCTTTGATATCATTCCTAATTTACTTGATTTACTGTATTTTCGAATAGTTATCTTCATGAATACGGCGTATGTAGACAGCATGGATACGCCGTATTGGGAATTGGTCAAACTCGTTTTCTTGTGAAGTCTTGGCGCTGATATGCCGTATCTCTTTAGTTGGATACGGCGTATTGGTGAAATTTCAGAAATCTTCACATATCATCGTTTTAGCTCCAAATTATGCGCCTTTTAGCTTCTTTTCCCAAAACACTCCTGGATTACTATATTTATCAACTTTAAAGCAATTAAGTACCAAATAATGCAATAATTATATAAAAGTGGACAAAACATATGGGATAAATGATACAATAAAGTGACATTATTTGATGTCATCAAATATTCCTCCACTTGAATCCTACTTGTCCTCAAGTAAACCTTAGAAAAAGTTTTAATTTATGAAAATGTGTCCCAACCTAAGTTGAGGATTTTCGTTCTGTGAAAACGAAAATTTTGTTTTTGATGAAAAATTTCCTGCACTTGATTCCATAAGTTAATTCCTGTACAAATGGCTGCATAAAACCTGAGATTTAACAATTTACTCATATGACTTGACACTAACGTGAATTAATCTAAACAAATTATTTAACATGCTTGAACTTGGTTCTAAAAACCGGATAAATTCCCCTACACTTATTATTTGCAAAATACCTTTGATTGAAATTAAGACGAGGTTAAAAACAAAACAAACATGATTACAAGATAGAGTTCGAACATGATAGAATAAAATGAAAAGAATAAAACACATGACACTCCTAATGTGCGGGAAAACTAAATATTGAGTTGCCTCTCAAAAAGCGCTTTTCTTTATTTTACGAGTCTTATAGCTAGAGTCGAAGTCATACGTTCTTACGTGACTTCTCCTTCATCATCCATTCCATTTAAGTATTCAGGTCCGAGTTCTAGGCATTCTTTGTAAAATCCTAATATTTTGCTCATTACATACTCTACTCCTCTTCTCTTGTCTTCTTCATTCCTAAGGTAGACTGATTTTGTATGCTCTTTTTCTAGGTTCGATAATGATTCGTATTGTTTTATCTTATTGGGCATCTTATAGACAACTTCATTGTTTCCGTTGGTGAACCTGGCTACTTCTTTGGGTGGGTCGTGAGTCATGTTGGATATTTCCACAAAAGGTTTCCCTAGCACTACTTGTGACAGCCTACGGTCTATGATTGAGCTTACGTACTCAATAATCATGAAGTTTACGATATAGGTGAAGTTTCCTATGAAATTGCTAACTCCTCCATTCGCATTTTCCTAGGATCGAGTTTTCTCCTCATGATCTAATTATACATCATTCGGGTCAGGATATTTAGAGGGGAGTTAAGGTCAATGTAGGCTTTTTCTACATGCACTGGCCCTAATTTTGTCTGGTATCTTGAGGTTCGAAGGGCATCCTTCTATAATGATAGGGTTTCGTAGAAATATTAAGGGGATTGGGCCACACATGAGGTACTTATGATATGTGAGCTCACTCCTAGTCAGAAATATGTCAAAATACTCCACTTCTTGCTCTCCTGCTTCAGGTTCCTCCTTGCGAGAATTGTCATCCTTCGGGACAATCTCATAAACATCACGTCGCCATCTTCCTCTTTGGTGCAAACGAGTTCAGTGTTATATGATGGGGGAACCAATCCGAGTGATTCGAAGAATGAACTGAATTTGAGGACTTTTCGGTAATGAATGTAACGGATGGATCGGGTGGTGTATGAGGGTTGACGTGGATATTTTTTGGGTCGCCCTCTTCTTCCTTACTCTCTTTCTCTCCGTCATCATAATAGGCGCTTTGTTGCTCGGTATGGATTGTGATGGCGTTGATCGAACCGTGGGTTTGAGTTGAGAATTGTGGGCCTTCAGTTGGGTAAGAACGAGCAGATAAAACTTGATAAGTACTCAGTTTCGGGTTCTTAATCGTATCGCTAGGTAGTGTGCCCGCTATTCGATCGGTGATGGCCTTCAGCACAGTGTCAATTTTGTTGGTCATCTCACTTTGTTGTTGTTTGAAATCGGTTTCAAACTTGGACAATCTAGCATCTTGAGATGCCATGAAGTTGGATACCAATCCTTCTAGATTTGATTGATTGTTAAAGTTTTGAGGGCGGTTGTTGAAGGAAACGGTTTGAGAATTTTGGGGTTGTCTCCACCTAAGGTTTGGATGACTTCTCCATGATGGATTGTAGGTGTCACCAAGATTGTTTTGCTTGGTCTTGAAAGTATACCACTTACCTCCCGCTTCATCGGTAAGCGAGGATGCGTATTCAACAAAGGCTTGTTTGGGATTTTCCATGCAATACTGAGTGTTGTGGGGACCACTGCAGATTTCACATGTGGTAGTGATTTTGTTCACTTAAGTAGGTTGTGACGGAGCAAGATGAGCTTCCATCAAGCGTTGGACTTAATTTTCGAGCTCGATGAGGCGGCGGTCGGATGTACTCGGGACATCTTGAGGCAAAGTGATTTCCTTGACCGGCTTAGCAAAATCCCTTGGGTCCTTCCAACTTTTATTGTGATAGAGGGCGAGGTCCTCTAATAATGCCCAGGATTCTTTGGCGTTTCGATCACGAAGCTTACCACTGGCTGATTGGTCAATGGTTCGTCTTGTGACGGGATTGACATGGTCATAAAAAATTTGGACTTGGAGCCAAAGGTCGATGCCATGATGAGGGACTTTTTGTAGTAAGTCCTTGAAACGAGTCCATGCTTCTGATATAGATTCTCCATGATGTTGTTAGAACATTAGGATATCATTGCGAAGTTTTGTGGTCCTTCCCGGTGGAAAGAATTAAGCAAGGAAATGAGTAGTAAGATCCTCCCATGTGGTGATGGATCCTGTTGGAAGACGTTCAAGCAAATTGCTAGCTTGATCGCGAAGGGAAAATTGAAATAAATGCAGGCGCGTTCTTTCCTTATTTTCACCGTCAAGGTCAACTAAGTCCACAAGTTTTAGGAAATCCTTGAGGTGTTGGTTTGGATCCTCGGACCAAAGTCCGTAGAATGAGCATCCGTTTTGCACCAACCAGATGGTGTTGGATCGAAGAGGTACCACGTTGTTCCCTATGGGGAGCTTGATGGTATTCATGTAGCCTTCGTGGTTAGGTTTGGAGTAGTCTCTAAGAGTACGGATAAGATTCTCGTCTACCATGGTGGTTGACGAGAATGGATTATGAAACAATTAACATAAAGAAAAAGATAGACTATGAGAAAGCTAATATGCAGAAATTAAAGTCTTAGTTGAAAGGATTCAAGAGAGTAGATCTAAGTTAAACTATGATCGAAACCTAACTATTCCCCACGCAGCGGCGCTAAAAACTTGATGCGGTCGTCGTAGGACTTCAACAAGAAGTTTTACAACTCCCTAGGCAGAGTACCTAACCGTTGTAGTAGTAGTATAGGCAAGACTCGGGGGTTGTTATTGTTCTCTAGGAGAATAGGTTGGGAAGGCTTGATCACGGTCTAATAGAATTCTAGGGGTTGAGAGAAGATTATTTTTGTGTTTTTATATTTTATAGAAAGCAAGTAAATCTCAGGTTTTGAAGAGGTTTTGATTAAGCTACTAACTACTCCTACTTATAATCTAATTATGCTATAAAAGAACTCGTATAGGTAAACAAACGTGCTCACTGAATCATGCACTAATCCTTAGTTTCTCTCTCTAACCTTATTGCCCGTCACCCTCGTTAATGTAATGTGTAAGTATTCCTCTTTTTCTATTGTGAATTGGTCAGTTTCGCGTCTACGTGATCACCTAAGCGAGCAGCTCCGAATGCGTTATCCCCACCTAATAGTTACACCACGCGTAATAAATACTTAAGAAGGAATCTACCTAATACTCAAATAGTTATGAAGAACTAAATGTGGGTTTCATCTAACCTAATCACGTTTCCCTAGACGTATATGCTAAATGTATATCTTTATGCATGTTTTCTGGAGCTAACGCGCACACTAACAAGAAGCAATAAAGATCAAAGATTACAAACTAGGTTTCATGCAATCATAAGCAAACACTAATTAATTTAGCCTAGCATGTTAATAAAAAGCGAAGAACCGATAGTCAAACAACACATAAACATATTGAATGATTAAAGAGAAAAAGCCATAAATGAACTACTTACTTACAAAAACGCCCTGATATGAACAACGAACCTGAAAAACACTAATTATGAACAATGCAACCAGATGGCTTTAGGTTATTTCCACGTGGATAATATTTTTATATTTAAAAAATATAGAATTACTTTTTATAATTTAGTTTTTTGCATTTACCCTACCTACCCATTGACCCGACCCACCCCAACGGTAATATCGTACTATCAAAAAAACCCCAATTCATTTTTACACCATTTGTGTTTGTAAAAATTAGGGTTTACCAATCCCAAATCATAACCCTAATTAATAATCCAAATTAATTACCCAAATTCCAATCATGGCCACCCGTAGGTATCTTTAGTTACCCCGACTATGTAATTGTGGTTTTCTATTGGTCAGGCGAACTATTTAGACCGATCTCAATCCATGTTGCAGGTTTCTCAATTGACGCAATTCAAATGTAAGTGATGGTTTGTAGTGTGTTTTATTTATAGTCTCTTGATGAACAAGTGTGTTTTTTCATGGTTTATCAAGTTACTGCCAAAAGGAGTTGTGATGCTCTCTACTGGATTGATCTAGAGCTCAATAATAGGTGGTATAAAAATCAGATGATTGAGTTATACTTTGCTTTAAACCCTGATGAAAGGTATCACTACATGGAACAGATAAAGATTCAAGATCGTTTTGAAATGTTACAAGGTGAATATGAGGTTTATCAAGCAGACATGGAGTTAAAGCTGAATGAAGCAGAAAAATGTTCAATCTTTTAGAAGAAGATGGTTGTTGTCTTAGTTGTTTTGTTTGTACCAGTCAAACTGTTTTTGATATAGTTTTTGTATGTATAATGTTATGGTATTGTGCTTGTTTTGTTAAGATAGATTTAGTGGTTTTGTTGTAATGGTACTAGACTCAAATGCAATGTGAATGCAACTGTTAGCCTCAAAATATTAAGCCAAACAGGAAGTTCGTTCATTACGTGTACGAGTCTCGGTCATTTAATTAGTTAATGTTGTAATAGTATAATATC
>BQNB010043888.1:0-45225 GCA_026074375.1 Tanacetum coccineum | reverse complement strand
ATTTAATTATAGGTCGATTTAGAATAATGCAAGCGAAAATAAAATGATGCACTATATTTTATAATGTTATATCACCACCTAATAGTTTGTGTTTTAGTTTGTTTACTTCAAGTTCGTCACTTTAATATATAAGTATACACATTTTGTATATTTTCTAATAATCATGGATTAATTATAATCTATCTCGTTTGATTCATTATTTTTTGTTGGGATTAAAAGCCTTCTTGAAGTTACTGCTGCTAAGGTTTGTGTTACTGCTACTAAGCAAAAGTTAGTGTTGTTCATTAACTTTAATGAAAAATATGCTAAGTAGTTAGTGCAGCTAGCATAAAGTTAGCACTAGTAGTTCACAGTTACTACTTCTAGTATATATTAGTACTGCTAGTATAAAGTTAATACTACTAGTGTAAAGTTAGTACTGCTAGTGAAGATTGAAGAAAATATTCTAAGTAGTTACTACTGCTTATACACAGTTAATACTGCTGGTGTATAAGTTACTACTGCTGGTGCTAAGTTAATGCTGCTAGTACAAAAGTTACAACTGCTCAAAGATTAAGACTGCTGAAAGAGTTTCTACTGTCAGAAGAGAATGGATAAAGACAAAAGAAAGGATAAAGATTGATTGGAGATCAAGATTACTTACGTGATAAGTATTAGTTATTTATAGAATAGATCATAGAGAATATTCTAAGTTTTAGGAATATATTGTAAATCGACTAGGACTCCTTGGTGTATAAAAGGAGGTCATAGGGCATAGAGATTGAGATCATCTTTTGTTCTGATATCGTTATAGCTTCAAGGTTTTGTAACCCTAATACTAGGAGAGTATTCGTATTATTTGTAATAATAATATTGGAGCTTTTATTGTTGAATTGTGTGTTCATAGAATTACTGTTTCATTAAAAATTCTTTTAATATTAACGATTAGATTCCGTATAATCTTTAATACATTCACATAAAGTGTCTACTATAGTTGTGTTAGATTAATCTAATATAACTAAACCTTAAACAATCTTAAGGAATTCGATCTATTGAAGTGGGATCCAACAAGAGGTATCCTACATCCTGGGACAACAACATACTCCTCCTCCTCAAACAAAATCCCCGTAACAATACCTTCCCCTTCAACACCACATCTTACATTCTCCACGTCACCACTCTTAACCATTTATGCGCCTCCTTTCCTCCAACCTCACCCACTCTGCTACACTCTCCGTTCTCATTCGTCCCTCCGCACCTCTTTCCACTTTCTCTAACACCCAGTCCTCATCATCCCTATAACATTCGCGTCAATCCATTTATAAATATCATACCTACTCCTATGCTTCCTTAATTCTGGAGGCTTCTCAAACTATTCCTTCACACAAGACAACTAAGCCTGGTCCCAAACAATCTCATTTCAGCCCCTAAAGCCCACACCCATTTAAGCCCCCAAACTCACCCACTTGAGCACCTAAACCCACCCTATTTAGACCCCACTTCAGCACCCAATCGCCTATACAATATCAACAGCAAATTCATGGAAATGGTTCTTTTTTAACAAAATGATAGTATGCGGCTAAAATAAAGAAGAAGGATGCTCAGATTTGCAAATATTAGAGCAATACCAATCACACACCATGGCTGCAACCACAATAAAATTGTGGTTGCCCCGCCAAGATATACGCATGAATAAAGTATGCGCACAAAAATTATAAATGCCAAAAATTATCATCATCGCCTTTATCAAGAGAATGCTATTATTTTCTTAGGAAGATGTCGATCAAGTTTTGTATAGCAATACAAAATATGGTCCACACTTGCGTCGTGTATATTTATTCAGAACCAAACAATGAACACCACAATGGTTCAACCTTTAACACGAATATGATTGAATATTGGTCATATGAATCACCCACCTAAACTCCTCATCGTCACACACCGATCAACATCGCCACACACCATAAACGGTGACAACAAAGAGATTAGTGGCATCGAATAGACTATAGCAAAGGTGACATTCAACACAGTTTAACTCATGCTCGTCTAAAATTATTTTTCAACTCATACAATTATAAGGATTGATGCCCACTTAACAACCGCCCGGCCTGAAACCCATCTTATGAATCCTAAGCCATGAATCCGTAGCTAAAGAGAAGGATCAACATGCCATGGCTGCAAATCCAATTAGCAACAATCCAATCTGTATCACACATAGAATCCCCAACAATCACAAAAAAAAAACAATCGATATAGAATCTCAGAGACCCCCTAATTTAGCATCATCTGATTTACGCAAGCACAAACCCTAATATAAGAAAAAACATTCAACAATCCACATTTACAAAACTAAAATAAGCTCACTTTCAATGTAACAAAATGTTATAAACACAACACAATAATAATAACAATAACGCAAACAATAATGAAATTACAAACTAAAACTCAGTTTCTTCTTTCTCTTTAACTGAGATAAGTGATAACCAAACATACCAAACACACCTACACTATGCGTATATAAATCTCTAACAAAAAAGGAATACACATGTCCCGCATGCAATAACCCAAGTAGTGATTAGCTGTAGTAAAGCAATAAAATAATCCTAGAGCGAACTAGGGAAGGATTTGGAGCAAGTTAACTGAAGCAGAAATGGAGCGGTTGGGTGATTATACGGTGGATAGGGCGGATCAAGTCGGGCAGCATTAGAGTGTAGGACGGGTTAGCTTGGTTCGGGTCAGATGGGTTTTGGGCCGGGCGGTTGTCAAGCGGGCAACAATCTTTATAATTGTATGATTTTATAATAAATAATTACACAATTCTTTGAGTCATTTAATTTTCAAATCAGTCTACTTACACTTTGGTACAAAACTAGGTTTTCAACCCACGCTCTGTAGCAAAGCACGGGGTTTTAGATTGGATTCTTTCTTTCCCTGATCTTTGATCACAATCGAGGTTTTAACCCATGCAGTGCTGCATGGCGCGGGCTTTGACTTTCGTTCATGTTGGACAAAGTACATTAAGATAAGTAGAACCTGTGCGGGATCTAATTGTGTATGCAAGTAAAACCAAATCACTTTGTAATTACACTTACAGAGCATAGCAATACAAAGTTGCAACTGTATTCTATATGCATTTACAAAAACAATAACCTATCCTCACATGAATCACATTAAGTTTAGCGTTGTTATCATACACACATAGTTTTAACCGTCCTTAAAGCATATAAGCTCACCCGTTGCTAAAGTTTAGCCTCGATTGTAGTTGCACCAAGAAATATCAAACCATTCTTAATTCCATATGTCACTTCACTAATCATGTCATCTATATATGCACTCATTGCATTTGCTGTAAGAGTGGTCTAAAAAGAAATACAGACAAAGGTAAAGATGTATATATTAATTAGAGTTAGTAAGCCTTAAAGTGTAGAATATACTTGTAACGTCAAATTTATAGAATTCAATGAACAATCCATATTATAGTACCTCTTGGTATTATGAATATGGTGTTTATATGGTTTAAAAGAAATATAGATCAAAGTATAGATGTGTATATAATTTAGATGGAACAAAATTTGTACATGCAAGTGAATACCTTGGAGTTGAACTCAGTTTCAAATACTCAGACGACTACGGTAAAGAACATCATTCATTTTTCATATTTGTTGTTCCAATATTTTGACAAACACAACAGAAAGATTATGTGACGTTCGGACGAACTGCTTGAACATTATAATTTTTTTTAAAGTAAAGTCTTACTTTTACTTTGTTTTGTCATTGCTGAATCCATACCGCCCAGGTCATCTTCCTACCACATGTGATGCTGCTCATGTCATTTCAGCAGCAGCTAGGTCTTTAGCAAATAGATGACCACCTAAAAATACACATGTAACAAAAGGAATACTGAAATAAGCCCCTTGATTGGATTGTACATAACATGCAAAAAAAGAACATTTAAATATTTATATAAGCAGATTTATTAAGTAATCCAAAGACCTCCTAATTATTCTAATATGTAATCCCAAATAGCCCACGTTATCGATTTCAAAAAGATATCTCAAACAGTCTCGTATTTAATCGACTGAAATACCAGATCCTAGTGGCGAGATATGTTTGTACGATCTAAGACTTTTTTCCATGCACTGCTTCGCCTGAATCAACCTCTATAATAGATAATACTGGAAGCAAAAAATATGTATATATAATCATGTCCATAAAAATGGAACCTAAATTTGATATTTAAGGTATGATATACCATATAAACATATACTTACATACTAACACGTTTAATTCTTTGAATGATGCTTGCCTATGGTGTTCTTCTAATATCACAATGTATCACATTAGAGGCTGTTTAGAAATGATTATATTGAAGCGGTCACTTTAATCATTTTCTATAGATTTACATAAAGTGATATAATTAATATCAAACATTGATATTACGCTTTTAATAGTTGAGTAATTTGAAAATTATTCGTAAATAGTACATAAGCGTACAAATACAATTCATGCGTTGCATTTTGTTACAGCTTATTATCTTTCATAATAGCCTAGATAGTCTAAATAAGCTATCTCAAACACCCCTGATGTTAAAACACCCCTGATTTTAAGAGGCGGCTGCTTCATAAGTTCGACATGCATCTCTAATTTCCAAAACCATAGATCCTCATTGTGTTTCCTCAATGCTAAGCTTATTGATACATTAGTCTGGCATTACTTATTCTAGTAAGTTAGACCAATTAAAATTATTTAAGTTATACTCACCACTTAGTGTATATTTTCATCAGCATACAAATCTATCATTGTTGTATTTCACGAAGATAGGCCTACTGATACATAGTTTAACAATATGTAACGTCATATTCTGTATGCTAATTCAATTGAACTAACATCTACCTATAATTTGATACATACTTGATACTTCAAAAATATGCAACTGCTATTACAATGCTATGAGTTGGAAGTTCTAAGCCTTTTGTCTTGTTAGAGATGAAAATAGTAAATCTTTTGTATTGGAATTATCATTAACTAAAGTATCTTAATCCTGAATATTTCTGGCGGAGTTACTACTGTAGAGCGATTTAAAGATGCAGGGATGTATGGAGGATCGTGTGTCTTGGAACCGAAGCTTGATCTTGCACTCGTCGGTTGTGATGAAGATCTGTTGCTCCAGGCTCATTCCAATTTAGTTTGCTTATGAATTCTTTTAACCCAACATAATGTCCAATGTATGGGTGTGTGACTTATTACATAACACCATATTTGCATAATTGACTAAATGAATATGTAATGCCAAAGAGGATTCAAAAGAACTTACAACTGGAATATTAGCTTACTTTCTTAATGTTCTCTCTTATCGTATACTTACAGGCACGTTTGCAAATCTTATTAATATCAGCCCTACTAAAGCCTTGAGTGTACTTGGCAAGAGCTCTCATATTTATCTCTAAGCTTGTCAACTTAACAGTTTAATTTCCTTCAGCGTCCTCTTTTATAACTTCAACTGTCCTTGCATTGACCACGCCAGTTTCGAAAATTTGATTATAAGCACCAACTATACTCTGATCGACAAAAGCACCACCTTGAGCTTCATCTTTTCAGACAAAACTATCTTCCAAAACAACCATCTCCACTTCCTTCGAACAAAGGTTAGTTGTTGCAAACCATAGGCTCCTGGTTAAGTGGCTTGATGATGTTCTCTTGTCTTGCGTCTTACCATGGCCAAATTCCAAAGCATGCTCTTGATTGGCTAGCGCACTTCAATAAGTAACATGATACGTCAACAATTCTGTAGTTAGTATAAAAGCCAAAGGAAATCACTACATTCAACCAAGATGATCAGAATTTAGTATTTACCTTAACACAACCTTTTCGTGTTGCCGTATGCAAAGTTGTGCTTCTTCTTTCGTGTCTTACAGCCAAGAACCTAGCACACCAATGACGCAGACCTCGATCAACAAACACCATTAATAAACATGAATAGTTAAGTAAGAAAAAACATGATTAACACAATTACCAAAATCGTACGTAAATCTTAAAATTCATACGCAGGGTATCCAATTCATTAAAACGGGCTGTTCAGAATTGCTTATATTGAAGTGGTCACTTTAGAGTAAATTCATCAAAGAAATAGTTTTATGGAAAATTCAAATCTACTTTTGTGCCTTTAAAAAAACACAAAAAATATTTGAATAAGCAATCTCGAACGCCTATCGTTTGTTGAGTCAGCACTCTTTCAAAACAACATTTGTTGTACTTTTTGGGCTTATTTCGATAATGTATGGGATTGCTTACTTTTTCTGCTCATACATTCGTAAAAATTTTGATGGTCTAATTTTAGTGGAACAAAGATATCTAATCTGCTTACGGCTGCATAAGGGCTTGCTGTATTTCAATTTAAAATCCAAACACCCCTAAAAACCACAAACGTCCAAGGTAAGTCATATTTATTCATAAAATCATATCCCCTACTCTTATAGCAATATGACACAAGAAATAAAGCACGCTCATAAGGTCACTTACACACACTGGAAACGCAATAAGAGTTTGCTACATCAATACATACATATGATGACATCCATTATTTTCGCCTCCATCTATGCTTTTCTCTTTTCATAATTCTCCAAAGCTCAGATCTTCACCTCTTCCTGCCTGAGCCTACGAATCAACAAACAAAAAGCATGATCTCATAGTACGTTTAATAATACCATACATAATTTTATATTTTATAAACTGAGCACAATATAGGGCCTACATTTTATCCTTTTTTTGCACGTAATTTATGTAATGACGGTACATGCATTATTATAAGCTAGAGAAGGCTAAATCTAAAATGCTTTTATTTTAATATGAAAAATTGTCATAAACAACAAAATTTTCATACCAGGCCACCTTAACACGTGTAACAAAACATTTCTATGATTATATGATAAATTTTGACTCCTATCATATCTTTTTTCTTCCACGGTTGGTTTCAATTCTAGGCGATTACCTATCGTTGTACACGGTCCAGGTACTTCCATCTTACAATAGTCACTATCTCCTCTTGGTATAACACCTCAGGTAAGTGAAACACTATTCTATTGAAGGATTTATGTGTTTTGAATTACCTTGTCTAATTCGTCATAGCACAGTTGCTCTAGACTATGCTCTAAAACACTTTATAAGTTGTAATTCCATAACATATTATATGAAGCTTGTGTTCTGGTCATGTTTGATCCTCAAACCCCTATTTAAACAACGCTTGTTGAATGCGTCAGCTGCATTTTCAATACCTTTTCAATAAAATAGCGTTTTGGTCCTATTTGATCCTCAAACCCCTTAGAGGCTGGTATTCCAGATGTCCATAACTATGCTATTCAGTAAAAGATTGAATTTCAATACCTGATGCGGTTCAGGTTATTATTTCCATGTCTTTGGACATCATAGCCAACCTAGCAAGCTAAGCAGCCTCCACTGCTGGTTTAGCTGCAGCCATCATGATAATGGCATGTGATGTTGTGTGTCGTATCCCATCCTCCTCATTATAGAATTGCCATCAGCTAACCGAGAATGCTTGCCTTGATATGTGCAAACTTTCAAATAAGATGAAAAACTAATAATGGAGTAATAACATTTCGGAGATGTGCAATTTTTCAAATATAATTAGGACATAAACCACTCAAACCAAAGAAAACTAAAAAAATCAAACATACGATAATCACGTGACTAATTAAAGTTTTCAGAACATCCTTCATTTTATATATTTGCATTACATTGCAATATTTTTTCATTACGTTTTTAATCAAAGAAATAGGGCATTTCAGTGTGACCAATATATTATAGATCGGTTGTTTAGGATTACCACTTTCAAAAACATATTATCTGCTTCTAATTGCTTTTTTAATAAGAGAAGCATTCAAAATTAGAGATTTACCTTTAGGGTGAAATAGCTTATTTTAAATAGGTTCAGTATCTCTTTAGGGTGAAAGAGCTTGTGTTAGATAGGTTGATTATCTCTTTTGTAAGTTTAAACCTACATTGAATTCCATTTATTAATCAAAACATAAATAAACCTACATTGAATTCAACTAATCAAAACATAAATAAACCTACATTAAATTCCATTTATCAATCAAAACATAGAAACCAAAACACCTAAATTTTTTATATAAATCTGAAGTTATTACTCATAAATTAGGTAAAAAAACCTTAACTAATAAGAAGCCAACACCGCTTCTGCTACCGCCGCTGTATGATTCATAATCCAACGCCACCAATCTAACAAAAAAGCACAAAAATGAAAACTCAATTTTTTTGTATAGATTTGAAGTATCAATTCTTGCAACAATAAAAGTCACCTGGAAAGATCCTCAGTTTTGAAATTATGTGTTTTAATAATGGAATGGGAGTAGAGCATAGGTTTTAAAACCTAATTTTTAGAGAGAGAGAGCATGATATGTGTTGAGATGTTTTTAGAGAAAGGAGAGGTGGGTGTTTTCTGGTGATTTAGTTTTGGGATAATGAGGCAGTGGGGTTTTGAGGAAGACTCTAACATAGAAGAAGCTGTGGGAGGTTGGGTTTTAGGCGAGTTAAGCGTGGGTCAGGAGCGGGTTGGCTAAAAAAAAGGAAAAAAACGGGTCGAACCCGGGTTGAACCAGCTCTCGGTGGGCCAGCGCGTTTTGACGGGTCGACGAGTTAACCTAGTTTGTTTGCATTAAATGCATTAATATTGAGTTTCTGCCTTTTAAATAAACTAGGTTTTCAACCCACGCTCCGTAGCGGAGTGCGAAGTTTCACCTTCATTTAGCATCGAGCGGGTTAGTTAATAAAAAGCTAGTAGCAAATGGAAAATCAATACGAAATCAATGTTAAGTTCATCCATTTATAAGCTAAAATAAACCAGTTGTCATTGTCGTGTACACTAACTATGTATATTAGTATATATTGAGCGACCTCAATGATGGAAATCTTTGCACTTCTTATTTTACACCCAGCTGGGCCAACGCATAAAAGCCAACCAAGAATCTCCTCCAACCGGCCCTTCCTCCGGCCTCTTCTTGCTTACAGAAGCATACAAACATGCCGTCAACAACCTGCACCATTAACCCGACACCAGCCACTCGCATTAGCAAACAGAATCTTAGCTTCAACATATGAGAATGGTATTATGAATAAGAACATAAAAATTTGCTTCTTGAAAAACAATATGAAATGTAAGAGTTTCACATGTATATGTTGGTTCACAGTTCTCTGTTGATGTTCTGAAAATGGTAAACAAATTTACTAATATTATCATTATTATATATCCTTGGAGGTTATGAAATATTAATCTAGCTATTATTATCATAATATAGAATTCAAACTTCAACTTGTTTAGAAACAACAGATAAGATCATATGGATATTAAGCATAGAAAGAAACTAAAGATTAAGATCCAACGAGTGCATACCAGTTGCTTTAGAGTTATGTGGTGTAGATTCTAAAACATCAGGCCAAGTGGGATAAAGTAACTGTTGCCAAGGGGTTCCTAAAACTATATATGGCCTTTTGGGAAGGAAAAATACACCTTTAAAATCTTGATATTTTGATATTTTATCTAAATTATTCTTCTCAACCACCATTTTTGCTTCATGTGGAGCCACATCTGGAGTACGGGGCAGGTCCTGAACGCTAGTATATTTAGCATAGAATGTGATCTTTCCTTTACCAGTATGCCAAAGACCAGCAATAGTTCTTAACAAAGATGTTTTCCTACTGCCACTTGGTCCAACAACTTGTCATTGATTAACAGTATTAGTTTATAATAAAGAGTCACAAAATTAAGGTATGAACTTGATTATAAGACGCAAGGAGAGTTCTAACCAGCAAATGATCATTGATGCAGACTTCTAGAGATATATCTTTATTAAGCAAGGCTTTATTTGTGTTAGGTCTCAATTTACCTTGATTCACGTAATTTGGGAAGGTTTAGAATAGAGAGAATTAAAAGAGGATGACAAGACTTTCACAATTTTCCAAATTTATAAAAAAGAGAAATTGGAGGGAAGGTGAGTTTGTTAGAAGCCTTAACCACATAATGTTGATTAGGTGGGTATTTATAGGAGAGGGAGGTTAGTTTCCCTTCCTTTATTTTCCTAATTTTGCAATCTAGTCCCTATTCTTTGGATAATATGCTATTTTTCACTTTTAGCATATTTCTCTTTGTTACAAACTACTTTCTACTTTGTAAAATAAAGACTACACACTAATAATAAATAAAACCACTTAAAGTATCATAATCGATACTTTTACGATCCTAACAATCTCCCCCTAAGGGTCAATTATTCTGGGCGTTCCCTTCTTAATCCTAGTGGTATTCCGTTCACATACATCTCCCAGCGTCTAATCTGATCACGATGCTTCAACCGTTCTTCAATCTCTTCTTCAAACAGTTATAGGTATTCAACATCTTCTTTACTAAGACTTGGAGTCACATAACCATGCGTCACATTGTTATTGTAGCTTTTCAACCCTTCCAAGACTCTTTTTAATGTAGCATCACAGAACTTATGAACCTCTTGATGTCTCATCACTCTTTTTTCTTTCATGTTGTTCTTGTATATAATGCCATATACTGGTTCAGAAATGATAGAGAACATCTTATGCTTCTCAATGCCCGAGAAAGTAATTGTTGGTTCAGTAAGGTTGACCTTCTATTGGTAGCTTTCCACACCTAGCTGGAAATCATGTACTCTTTCCCAAATCACTGTACTTTTTATGAAGACAGACAATGACCACAACAGTCCAGTCTTAGCATAGTCATCTACCTTGCCATTAACAGTTAGCAGATACAAATCCTCAATATCATTCTTGTTGAGGTTCTTGTAATCTGACTTAGTGATTGACACTATGCTACTATTTTCTCTTCTTGCAATAATCTCTCTTATAAACTTGTGCTCATGTCCTAATTCCCAATAAGTCTTGATGATTTGAACAATCTTTAAATTTGAGTAGACTACTTCCTTTGACTTTCCGGGTTCTTTTTGTTTCTTAATGTAAAAGATTGATGACATCAAATAACGTCTATTTTATAGCATCATTTATCTCATGTAATAAACCCATTTTGTATAATTATTGCAAAGAATTGTTACTTAATCGTTTGTATTTGAGAATTGCAGTAATTACAGAGTACTTGGTGAATATTAGCAAAAGGCGCGCATTTTGGAGCTTAAAAAAGATATTTTGGATATTACTATTTTGACAACCAATACACCGTATCCATCAAGAAAGATACGGCGTATCTGTGCCTGCACTCATCAAAGACCACAAAGGAAACATGATCAATACGACATATCCAAAGAAGCCTAATACGTTGTATTGAAGATATAGAAGGTGAATATTCTGGAAGATATCAAACGTGGTCCCTACTCCAAGAAAGCCCAATACATCGTATCCAACACATTGGATACGCCGTATCGACACCGACTCTAGACCCTATAAATACAAAACTCAAAAATGAGTTTTAAGTATGCTAAATCATATTCTCGATACCTAAACCACAAAGGTTAATTTTCAGAGGAGAAGAAGTGCAGAAGAGGTCTCGCAACGCATTCTAATCCATAGGAGACAATGTGTAATTTCTTATACTTTTGTAATCATTTAGTTTTCGGTATCATTCGTTAACTCGGTTAGTTTACCTTGGCTAAGCCATTACTCTTATATAAATTATGATGTTTGAAGGATAATACCTTCGGGTATTAGCCATTATTATGAATATCTTAATGTTTGGTTTTGTTTATATCTCAATTGCTTAATTTATCATTGTATGCTTGTTTATGTTTATCAATTTATACTTTTTTATGTGCTTTAATATGCGACCTATCATTCAACTAGATCTAGTGATACGGACCAAGTAATCTAGATGCCAGAATAGCTCTCCATATAGTAATTTATACATCTAGAATCATAGGATCACAAATATTGTCCTGCTAAATCCATGCTAGGATATGCTTTTGGCTTAACTAGGATATCGGATATTGCCTTTAGTTTAGTGAACAAGTTGACTAGCAGGTAAACCTAGATAATTCAACAAATAACGTTCTGATTTCATTGGATAGTTAGACAAGTAGACTACTAGAGTATAAATCACCGTTATGCAGTAAGTGGGTAAAGTTTCTATGAGCTAGGGTTTAACAAGATCACCATTGCTTTAATCCCTCATATGAATTATAATCAGCAAATAAGGATGCTTTATGCGAATACTTTAATTGTGACAGAATTAATGTGTCTAGGTCTTAGGATGAAGTCTCGCCTAAGTCTAAGAATGATATGCCACCTCGAGATAAGTAATCATTGCACTGAATAAACAAACCAACTTTTAATCGGATTAATGATGGCTAATACAGTTTTCTATCATAAGGCTTGACCGCTCTTTTATCTTCTGTTAATTGCTTGCATGGGTTAAAGTGTCTTGAATTGATTATAGTCACCACCAAACCCGTGCCAGTCTCTCAGGCTGAAACCCCCTTTTACCTGTTAGAATTAAGATTAGAACTAACATAGGATTAGCATAGGTTTGACTTAGATTAGAATTAACTTAGATTAGTAAACCAAAATAATAATAAATTGAGAGATTTAACCTCGCTTCAAGTGTTCGACACCCTACTTACCACGAATCTAGCACCGACCGGGTACACTGCCCGTTAAAGTGATGTTTTTGGTTAAGTTTGCAAAATATAAATTTAAAACTTGAATCATAAAAATATACACCACACAACGACACATCTAGTTTTTGACGTCATTGCCGAGGAGTGAAAATTAATCTTGATTTATATTTTATATTTTGGTTTTTAGCATTAGATCTAACCCTTATTAATTAGATTAGTGTATATTCTTGTATATTCTTGTATATTTGTTAGTTTAATTGTTTGCTTATATATTTGTGTGTTTAATTAAATTATTTTCCAAATACACTATTCTGGTCGATAATCCGATACGGCGTATCCACTTCCATTAGATACGGCGTATCCAATTTTCTGTCCAATACAGCGTATTCATTCAACTGATTATTACGGCGTATTCACTTATATTGAATATGGCGTATCGATCATTTGATAAAGTTCTTTTCCACTCTCAAACTTAAAGCTCAAATTTTTTAACACCTTTTTCCTGCTGGTACTACTGATAATTTTCTGCTTATTTTTCAGTTAAGAATGACAAAGGTAATTAAAGGAGAGTTCGAGAAACTTGAGGATCTTAAGGTGAAAGATGTTTCTCTCACTTGCGATACATCACTTGAAGTTTTAAACAATGAATTCAATCGGATGATGATTTATTCACATATGAAGTTGAAGTTGCTAACATCCTATGTGACTCAAACAAGGATGATGATTCGAAGCACCGAATGTCGCATGAAGCTGATGATGATATGGGATATGATACATCTGATGTTGCATTTACTGAATGGTTGGGGTCAAAAAAATTTAACTACAAGATGATGGATCATTATACAAAGAAAGCATTATGGATTTACTGGATTAGAGGAGATGATGAAGTTGAGCTCACAGATGAAGAATTTTTTGATAATGAAGATGAAGTTGTTGAAGTCTTTAGGATCGACACTAATATATTTGATTTTGAGACACCTATGTGCCAGACCTTCAAAGAATTTAACTATCTTTTGCAAATCGATCCAGACTTACTTACTAAGGACATTGAGGGATTCAAGACTTATGAAGAATATAAGGATGATTGGATCTATGAATGGAACAGAGACATACCATGGGTTGATGAGAAACCATGAACTGACACTGGAGTATGGAAAGAACCTAAACCAGTCAAACATACTTGCAAGCCTTTCAATTAAAAAACTGGATGTTTGGAATGGCCAACATGTAGTTGGAAGAGTGATGGATACTGTAATGGAGGAAACTTACCTGGAGCTTACATTGTTGGAAATTCACTCCATTACCAAGATTATGAATGGTACGAAGCCTTGAAAGATAGCGAGCTAAAAGAACAAGCTTTAAGAAATAAAGCTATCATGGAAGGCTTAACCAGTGATGATGAATCATGCTATGATGGTTGGAAAAGATGGGAAAGCCATGAGATTACCTACCATGATCATGATGAAATAGATTATGAGAATGAAACTCATGATGAAAGACAAGAGTTATGTGAAACTCATGAACTGTTGGTATGCAATATAAGAAGATTCGAGATGATCAAGTATTCATTCAGACAAGACGAAGAATATGTTGCTGTAAAAGAAGATGAATACAACGATTTATCAAAAACAAGCAAATACGCATGCCGAGCATACCTGGAGATCTTTCGAAAGATGGACGAAGGATGGATGGTAACTAGAGCTTAGTGAAGAGAAACTAAAGAAAATTCTAACTTAAAGACTTCGCTGTAAACAAAAGTGCTTCCCGGGAGACAACCCGGAATGTTATTTAATTTTATTGAGTCTGTCTTCCCAGACATCAATACAGCATATCCGCTCTATACCATACGGCGTATTGATTGTCTGGACGTTATCAGTCTTTACTTTTTATTCACTATAAAAACATTATTCTTAGTTCTGGCAATACAGCGTATTCATGCACATGATACGGCGTATTCACCAGACTGACTCATATTTAGTTTGTTTAGTTTAGTTTAAATTAACTGTAGGTACCAAGATAGGAATGCATGTTTTTCCTATTTTTTACACAGGGCCTCATGAAAGAAATATCGACGAATATTGGTGAAGAATTTACAAATCTGGAGATCTTAAAGTGTTGGAGTCTTGAAACTTCAAGACGGCTGTTTAACACGAATTCTTTCTCAATAAATCAAGATGAATAATCTACCGAGCAAAATATTAGGGGAGTTTCACATTATAATTCTTTTTTATTCCCATAGTTAATGTTTTATATATACAACGAGGACGTTGTATAATTCAAGTGGGGGGTGGAATTAGAATGTTTACTTGTCCTATTTTTCACACTAAAATGCTTAAATTATGCTCAAATTTAAAAAAATTTCAAGCATACTTTTATGAAATTACATGATACATAACCCGCACACAATAACCCTTATTAGATATTGTAAGGATTTAACCTATCCGTTTCCAAATGTTTACCCAAATTTTATAAAATATGAGTGTGCTGGTGATGTAGTAGACTTTAGAACTTGGCTTGGTATATCACTCGAGACCGCAATGATGAGTACTATGGATTTAGATGAAGTAACTTGTTTAAATTGGTAAATTTTAGGATTACACTCAAAACGCCTTTACATGTTGCTTATTAACTAACTACACTGGTTAGTTAACCCCCGTATAAACCCTTTGTTTACTCTTACTTTAAGAGTAAGATACCCCTAGAACAACCCGTAGAGCCAATCCTTTAGGAATTACACCAATTGTTTATTTTGTTACACCTTTACACCTTAGCCAACCCTGTTAGATTAAGTTTATTTTACAATTGCTAGTTGCTTAAAGTGTAAAGTTTGTATTTCTCGAGTCTTGTGTCAATTTTGGTACGGTTGGAAGAATTTGCACATCGCAAATGGGAATGTATATTATAGTCAAAGCTCATGTATTTTTACTACCATCGCAATTAATGGTAAGTCCGAAGAATAAGGAATTATTGAAGGAATTATCCAGAATTATTATGATCGTGAAGATGGTGAAACTACTCCGAGTTTCGTAGTATAGTGTTAGCAAAAAAAATTGAAAAAATAAGAAAAATCGCAACAAAAAAAGAGAAGGAAAGTTTAAAGATAATCGTTTCGCAACTACCTAAGGAATTATATGAAGGATCGAATATTCGTTGATACAAATCAACGATGTAGAGTATTGTATAAAGTGGTAGATATCGCCACTTGCCTTGTAAAATATGTAAAGTATGGGATGATTAGGAAGTTGACAGTTACGGGAACGCTAACATAGGTTGTTGTTTTTGATCTATGATCAAGACGTTGTAAATAGTCATGTCTTTATCATGGTAACAGTCGGTAAAAAAGTGTCTAGCAACTTGTATTTTAGACTTAATCTATTTGTTTTGTAATTTTTATTTAACAACAATTTACTTCTCTTTCCTAATGACTAGCCGCTGGTTTTACGCGAATGAGGATGTGTACGAGCGTGCATGTCTATTCCGTCGTTATGGCCATGTATGTATGTCTCAGCTGCCTCGTTGGTTTATGACTTTTGGTGAAAGTTAGAAGGTTCCTACCCTATATCATTCTTCATCCTAACCGTTCGTTAAATTCGAATGAGGATGTGATCGAACACACATGTTTATTCTGTCGTTATGGCCATGTATGTGTGCTTCAGCTGCCTTGTTAGAGTGGTACTTCTAGTGAAAGATTGAAAAATGATTAACCCTAAGCCTTATCTTACAAACCCATATTTACCTTTATATACTTGTTACTCCTTAGCTTTAGCGGTAGAGATGTGTATCCTTGCCAAGATTATGATAGAAAACTCATCATGACCGAGCAATTGAGCGAATTAGTTACATGTTACCATATAGATTAGTTGAGTGATTTGAGTGTTTTCATCTTCCTATTTCGTGAGGCGTTTGGTTGTGTACTTGTAATAGATCAAATAAAAGCTTAACAAAAAATATCCTTAGGGATACATTTTTATAAACTTCTAAAGGCTACTTGAGGACAAGTAGGATTCAAGTGGGGGGATATTTGATGACATCAAATAACGTCTATTTTATAGCATCATTTATCCCATGTAATTAACCCATTTTCTATAATTATTGCAAAGAATTATTACTTAATCGTTTGTATTTAAGAATTACAGTAATTACGGAGTGCTTGGTGAATATTAGCAAAAGGCGCGCATTCTGGAGCTTAAACGAAGACATTTTGAAGATCACTATTCTAACAACCAATATTCTGTATCCATCAAGGAAGATATGGCGTATATGTGCCTGCACTCACCAAAGACCACAAAGGAAACATGATCAATACGACGTATCCAGAGAAGCCTAATACGCCGTATTAAGATATAGAAGGTGAATATTCTGGAAGATATCAAACTTGGTCCCTACTCTAAGAAACCCCAATACGCCATATCCAACACATTGGATATGCCGTATCGACACCGACTCCAGACCTTATAAATACAAAACTCAAAAATGAGTTTTAAGTGTGCTAAATCATATACTCAATACCTAAACCACAAAAGTCGATTTTCAGAGGAGAACCAGTGCAGAAGAGGTCTCGCAACGTATTCCAATCCATAGGAGACAACGTGTAATTTCTTATACTTTTGTAATCGTTCAATTTTTGGTATCATTCGTTAACTCGGTTAGTTTACCTTGGCTAAGCTATTACTCTTGTATTGATTATAATGTTTGAGAAGGTATTAGCCATTATTATAAAGATCTAAATGTTTGGGTTTTTTTTATATCTTGATTGCTTAATTTATCGTTGTATGCTTGTTTATGTTTATCAATTTATATTTGTTTATGTGCTTTAATATGCGACCTATCATTCAACTGGGTCTAGTGATACGGACCAAGTAATCTAGATGCCAGGATAGCTCTCCATATAGTAATTTATACATCTAGAATCATAGGATCACAAATATTGTCTTGCTAAATTCGTGCTAGGATACGCTTCTGGCTTAACTATGATATCAGATATTGCCTTTGGTTTAGTGAACAAATTGACTAGCAAGTGAACCTAGATAATTCAACAAATAACGTTCTGATTCCATTGGATAGTTGGACAAGTGGACTACTAGAGTATAAATCACCGTTAAGCAGTAAGTGGGTAAAGTCTCTATGAGCTAAGGTTTAACAAGATCACCATTGCTTTAATCCCTAAGATAAATTATATTCAGCAAATAAGGATGCTGTATGCGGATGCTTTAATTGTGACAGAATTAATGTGTCTTGGTCTTAGGATGAAGTCTCGCCTAAGTCTAAGAATGATATGCCACCTCGAGATAAGTAATCATTGCACTGAATAAACAAACCAACTTTAATCAGATTAATGATGGCTAATATAGTTTTTTATCATAAGGCTTGACCGCTCTTTTATCTTTTGTTAATTTTCTTATGTGGGTTAAAGTGTCTTGCATTGATTATAGTCACCACCAAACCCGTGCCAGTCTCTCAGGCTGAAACCCCCCTTTTACTTGTTAGAATTAGGATTAGAACTAACATAGGATTAGCATATGTTTGACTTAGATTAGAATTAACTTAGATTAGTAAACCAAAATATTAATAAATTGAGAGATTTAACCTCGCTTCAAGTGTTCGACACCCTACTTACCACGAATCTACCATCGACCGGGTACACTGCCCGTTAAAGTGTTGTTTTTGGTTAAGTCGGCAAAATATAAATTTAAAACTTGAATCATAAAAATATACACCACACAACGACACATCAAGTTTTTGGCGCCGCTGCCGGGGAGTGAAATTTAATCTTGATTTTTATTTTATATTTTGGTTTTTAGCATTAGATCTAACCCTTAGGATTAGTGTAGTTTAGAGTAGTTTATATTCCTGCTTGTTTGCTTACTCTGTTTGTGTGATACGGCGTATTCAGTTCACTGAATACGACGTATTGATTATTTAATAGTTTTTCTAGTAAGATTGTTACAGGATGGACGATCCGAACATTACTATGGAGGAATACATCAGGCTCGAGGAAGAAAAAGCTCCTTTTGTGGAAATGGTAAAGATAAAATCTCTTTTCTGCTTTCCCACATAATATCATTCTTCTAGAAATTTTGCAACTGATCAATGTGATATTGATGCTCATCTCCTGAAGTGCATCATTGTCTCAACATCTCATCAACAACTTTGCCTAATTTTGCCTCCTCAACTGTTTGTGACATTTCTTCTACAAGTTCTTGTGACACTTTCTCTGTTGGAACTTCATCATAATTTATGGCATAAGAATCTGTCCAAAAATCAAAGTCATGAAATTGTTCTTGATTACCTGACGTTGATGGACCTGGTTTACTTTCATTAGCTTGACCAGATGACGATTCTCCAAACACATAGGTTCCATGCTCAGACGTCTTCTTCCTTTTTGCACTCTTCTCCCCCTCAGGATGAGCATCATCATGAGGATCATCCTAATCTCTTGGGCGAATGGCAGAAGGTCTACAAGAAGTATTAAAAGCCTAAAGTCCTTTAAACTTGATCTTGGGTGCTAGCTAAATTGGTAAATTATCATGTTACAGTTGTGGATTGTCTTTCATTGTCAGATGAAGTTGATATTGCTGTTAGTGTGCAGAAGCTTGACTGGCTTGAGTTGGGTAAACATGGAAAATATAACTTGACATGTAGTTCCTGACAGATGAATCAACCTGAGAAGGAATATGGTTAGTGATAGCATTGTTAATTTGTGAAGAAATTTTTGCCCGAAGATTCTCACGTTCTTGCTTAATCGCATCTGCAATCATCTTTGCCACATCAGCCTAACTCTGTTGTCTTTCCATTATAAGCCCATGTGCAACATATATTGGAACTTGTATCTTGGTAAGTTCCTTAACATGAGCATCTACCATTTTGGGCAATGACTCTTCCATGATTTCTTATAAATCTTGAGCAAGCACATGAAAACTTCTTTCTCGGCATGAACCTTGTCTTTATATGTTCAAACAAATAGCCGTATCATCCTTGCAATTCATTGAAGAAACTCTTGTATCGTTTGAATCGTCCAGTCTTAGGGTTGAACAAGGATAAGAGTCGTTGTGTAGCAAATAATTTGGATGAAGATGATGATGGTGTAGAAGATGAAGGTGGTGGATCCTTTACCGTCAATTCTTGGAGTTTCTCAGTATCCGAAGATATGAGAGTAGAATGAATGCTAGGAGATCTCATTGTTGTAGGGGATGGTGTATGCCTAGTCTCCTCTACATTCTTCCCTTTTTCCCTTCTTCTCAACTCATAATCATCCTCTTCTGACTCTTCCTCCTCTTCAATAGTGTTTATTGGTTGTACTTCAACAGTTATCTCCACCTCTGGACTTTCCTTATTACTCCTGGGCTCTAACCTAGTGCCGGGATCATTTTGATTATCATTTTACCTAAGGATAGAACTATCAACCTCAACATTTTCTACATACTCTGTTCTTTCTACCAGTTTCTCAATCTCCTTAGCAATCAATTGCTCCTCAACTTTTTAGACATTTTGCTTTGCTTTAGGTTCATCATGACTTTTCTTCTTAGCAAGGCTTAGTTGCATTGTATCTTGTAAGATTATGTCATCAGCCTTAGCAATAGTTGGGATTGGTGTTGGTGGAGTAAGTCGAGTTAATCGTCTTAGAGGAATACGAAGTCTAATAACAGTAGACTTTTGTGGAGCACTTGATTCTCCTTCATCCACATCAGGGTTAGGTGACCTAAGGGCGCTAGTTGTCCTATGCGTTCCCTGGGTAGACTCAGTCGGTTGTGACTGCGTCGTAGGAATATCTACCCCAAAAGCTATAGCATACATCCTATACTTTTCTGTGAGCTTCATCTCATCAGTTATCATCCAACTTGGGATCATAATTCCAACCCCTGCCTTATTCTTCCCTGAATTAAATATGCTTTTGACCATCTCATCATGCTCTAGATTGTGAGATTTATCACGAACTCATCTTGAGATCTCAGGTTATGCAGTCATGAGTGACTCACTATAAGCTTTGTGAATCCGGGATAAGGAATCAGTGTTGATGGATGTTCAAGTGAATAGTGTAGTCTTTCCTAAAGCAAGTCAGCATAATCAACATGCACATTCTTAACGAAGCAATAAAGCATCTGCATGATCTGCAAAGGCGGTTGATCAAAACCAGTGACTCATGTTGTAAGACATCATGAAAACATCTTGCAAAGTGTCTGCCATGATTATACAAGACCAGTTGTCTTGAAGTTGGATGGCGATCTTAATTCCAGTGTAAAACCAACATCGTTTATATAGAATGGAACCCTCTAAGAACTTTGGAGCAGCAACAAAGCATTCATGATTGTTGTCTGTGGCTTGAGGAAGTTGAAAGATCGTTCTAAAATCATCAGGAGTTATCACTAGCTCTTTTTTGTCAAGCACAAACTTAAACCTATACTTTGATCCATCTTCCTTCAAAGTATGCCAGAATTACCCCAAGTAGATCCATGGTACTGATGAAGAAGCAACAATGTTGAATCTGAGTAGATGATTTTTGAGAATATTTGCCAAGATTTTGCTTTCATTTGGGCACAACGGATTATCAAGATCAATCTTCTTGATAGCATCCATGAGAGCATAGCATTTGTTGGGTGGACACAATTCGTCTTGGTGAACATCAGCTTGTCTTTATGGTTATGCCATGATGAATTCTGAATGACTGATGACAAGTATTAGATAACAAATAATTTATTTGACATTTTTGTTTTTTCCGCTCTGTCTGTTTTTATATGTTTTGGCAATTCATTTTCAATGTATTTTTGATCAGTTTATTTCTCACGTGCTTATTCTTGCTTTTTCTAGAACATGCCATACGCTTTATTCGCATTGTTCTTTTGATTTCTCTTTTTGTGTGTTCTGGCATTTCTTTATCGAACACACTTTAGATTTGCTTTTTCTTGTATTGATTTTGTCTCTCTTTCTGTTTGAAATATCATCACCAGAAATTCTTTGTGAAATGATACTTTTTCAAAAATGATAAAGATACTCTCTGATTTAAAATAAGACTTAATTTGAGAAATTTAAGAGATATCATTCAAATTCTTAAAACTTTTTTGTGAAAGAGTACCATTTTTTATACAATACAAAAATTTTGAGAACTTTTTCAAAAATCTTTTGTGCAAAATCATTTATATTTGAGAACACAGAATCAGTCAAACTCAAATCAACAATTAAATGGTCACTAAGTCACTCACTCCTCATTCTGTTCATTGCAGAAAACGGTCAAAACTGGACATGACTTAGACCACTTAAACAATTGGGATTAGAATTATCAGACTCTAGTTATTTTGAAATTTGTCATTTTTGCTTCCTGTAATGAATCTTATACCATGTAAACAAACACATCTAATTCAACAACTGAATGGTCACTAAGTCACTCACTTCTCATTCTGTTCAATGTAGAAAACAGTCGTAACCAGACATGACTTAGACCACTTAAGCAATTGAGAATAGATATATTTGACACAAGATATAAAATTCATCAAAACTTGATCAATTTTTGTTCAATTTTGAGGCACTTTTTCACAAACGTTTGAACTTCAAGTCACATGAGAGACTGATCTTATTATTCACATACAAACGAGCTTTAGACAACACATTTAGATATTTATCATCAACATAGACTAAATCTAGTAAGCCCCCAAAAAAATTGTGCATTTTCCAACAAATTCGACACTTCCGAAATTGAACTTTGACTTTTCATATTTGACTTTTCTGAATTTTGACTCTTCCGAATTTGACTTTTTCAATTTTTACTCGTCAAAAATGAATTACTTGGCCAAATTTTCATCAAATTCGATCTTTTTAATCCTTTTAAGCTATAATGAGTCCATGATGATAAAAATTAGTCAAAAAATCAAGTTTATACCAATTTTGACAAACTTAGAATTCTTCCGAATTTTGACCCGGTATCGAATTTGTAATTTTTAGAGTTTAAACAACATTAAGTATCATTAATCATACACAAACAATAACAATAGCATCTATATATCTTAATCTATCATTAATTTTCAAAAAACCTAATTTCGGAAACCCTAAGTTTTATCGAATTTAAATTCGATCTCAAGGGCAGCATCAAGACTCTTTTCGAAATCATGTAATTCCAATATATACTTACTTTGAGAAGAGAAAAAGGTTGTGAATGTTGTAATGAACTCAAAATCAAAAACTTGATTTTCTCTTCTTTCTCGATAGCAAATTCGGAATAAAGAAAAAAAATAGAAAATGAAATTAATTTCCTATTTATACCGTCTGAATTTGAACATTTAGAAATTGACACTTTCAGTCCTTGGAGTTTTTCTTTCCGAAGTTTTGTTTAAGAAATGACAGATTTGGCCCTTGTGGTTTTAGATACCAAATTTTATTAACAAAAATATCCAAAACTCCCCCTTGGAGTATGATCCATTTGCACAGTTAGTCCGATAATGAATTTTTTCTTTTTCAAAGTCCAGATATTCATAAAAAATGAAAAATTCCCCCTCGAAAATATACCAGATATTCAAAGTCAGAATCCAGGATGATGTATGTGAATGTGATTTACAAAAACACATGTTTTGACAATAAGAACACATTTGTGTTTCAAAATAACTCCCCCTCAGATCATGATCCCGTATTGTCATTTTAAAACAACTGTAAAGAAAATATCGAATCATGAATCTGATTGTAATGAGAATACATGTGGTTTTGATTAAATTATATTTTTGTCCTTTTACATTTTTTATTTCTGTATTTGATTTTTGTTTTTGAAAAACATCAAAGAAATCTTTTTGGATTTTTATATTTTTCAATTTTTTATATTTTGTTTTTTATTTTGAAAAACATTAAGAAAATCTTTTTGTGTTTTTATATTTTTCAATTTTGTATTTTGTTTTTGAAAAATTTATTTACACATGTGAGCAACCCTTGGTACTCCAAAGCTCCTTTCTTGTAATTTTGACAACTTCTCACAATAAGCATGCCTCTCTACGGACGAAAAATCCTTCCACTTTAGGTTAGCATTCAACACAGGTTGCAACGAGTAGGTTATTGTGTTCCTTTTATTCCTTCTCTCGTACTCCACAATGAGTGGATTTGGCAACGTGTCCTTGTGACTTTTCTGCAAAAATTACCAATTATAAGTCCTAACAATCATTTATAAACTGATAAAACCAAGTATATCACCCCTTGCACATGTTCGTTCAAATTTGACAAAAACGGGGACAGAACCTCCCTAGCCGCCCGTCACATCATGTCTGCCGCCCGGCAGGGTGCTTGAAAAATTTATATATATATTTTTATTATTTATTATTTCATTTTACTAAAGCACTAGTAAACTAAACATGAAATCATAAATTCAATTACTACTTCATAAACATAGAGACACGAAATTAACCAAGCAAACATGTAGAACAAAATAATTTTTTTAAACAGAACAGCCTGAGCCGCCCGGCTGGGTGCCTTAGCCGCCCGGCAGGGTGCTCATTTTTTATACTTTACTTCTTTTTTTTATATATCAGGTGGTGTGCCGCCCCAGCAGGCAAGTGTGCCGCCTGGCGTGCAACCTTCTGAAAGAATTTCTTTTATTTATGGCTACTTATTTACCATCTAATTTTTAACTAAACATTTCTGCTACCTTTTGTAATGATTAAAACAGGAATAAAATACAAGCCCCCGGCAGCGGCGCCAAAAACTTGTTGACATTGGTCGGCTGTAAGTTTTACATTTATAATCGAGACTAATGAAATTACCAACGAAACATACGAGCAAGTATACTCGTTCAATCGTAGTAAAGTCGGGTAAGTCAATATTGTTCCACGGGACTTGGTCTAAACCAATACTAGGTAGGAAGAAAGACACTAAGCTTGTCACGGCCATTAGCGTCACAAAATCAAGGTAATTACTTAAGCAAATTCGTTCCATTTTTAAGATTATACTTATGCAAGAAATCTATGTCATTGATATCCATGTTTGATTATGTTGGTTAAACAAGTGTATATGATTCACAAAACGCATTTATATATGGCTTGACTCCGTGGTGTACTTCACCAAATTATATTTATGCATGAAACTAATGACGAACCCTTTTGACCTATGAACATCATTAACCCCAAGCCAATAAAGTGTGTTTGCTACATAACTGATGCTCCTAAGTGATTCAACAAGTCCTTTCGCCCTATACTTGAATTCAAGCCTTTTTGTTCATCTTTTTGATTATGTGAAGATGCTAGATGTCAATTACCAAAACCCTTTTTTAGTTTGTCACTACTAATAGAGAATAGCCTATGCCACGGAATCCCTTTTGACCTATGATTCCGTAGGTATTCTACCACAAATTATAGAAAAGAACTCAAGACATAAATAAACCAGATGTTCACAAAAATCATCATTCATACACAATCAAACATTTCACCAAATCATTTCTTTCTACACATAAGTATTATGAGACTACTCCATATATAAATTCATTTCATAAATCCAACATTCAAATGATAAATTTAGACACATCTCAGATATGTTTGTAAAGATTAATACCTACAAAGATTCCTACAAGTTTGGTGATGTAGCTCGCCAAAGGCCTCTAATTGTCGTAATTAACGTAACTCCAAGAGTGGTGGTTCTTCCTTCAAATTCGTCCTCACAATCTCTTGGATTTGCAAAGATATTTCTACAGCTTTTGGGGTGAATATAGGTGGTGGAAACTTAACCTAATTGAGGGTTAAGGGTTTCTTGTTGTTGCTTTTAGGTCAAAACCTCCACTACTATATATATTACTTCCAAACTGACTTAAGAAGTAAATGGAAGTCCCCTCAGTTGATATCATGAGTACATGATCGGTTTCCAGGCTTTATGGTTCGTTAATACTTTTATAATTACAAAAATGTAACTGACAGCGTGGTCCTGTCGGGCGACAAAGTCTTGCGCCGGGAGGCAATACAATCGAGCTCTCTGCTGGGCGGGAATCCCTTCTGCCAGGTGGCAGAGTGCTCGTCGCAATGTGTGATCTTCACTTTTCTTCGTCTTTCGTCCTCCGATAAACTTTTTATCCCTCGGGCTAATTCATACCACATGTTTATGACCCAAAGTGCATATTTTACTATTCTAGAGGGGTCTTTAAATCAAATATCGAATTAGCACTCACTTCATAGCTTCTTTTCTTCACTTTGTATCTTTCGGCTAGCTGCAACACAAGAAACTCATATTGCACAATAACATGGGTAAAAGCAGTATTATTTAACCAATTAGCACATATAAAACCAAGATAACGCATCCCAAAACATACCAAATCTAGGCGTTATCAGTGATATATTCTTATATGCAATGCAAAAGCAAATTCATAACTTAGTGCAAGAGATCTACCATAAGATCAATTGATGCTTAAACAAGAAAACTAATGACTACCGCACATTTCAAAGTTACGCTAGTGAACAAAGATAAAAGAGGCATAATCTACAAATGCAATAAGCACAAGAGAGATTTACCAATAATATAAAGATGCAAACTAGAACAAATAATCATTTAGCATAACACACAAAAGTACTACACTTTGTTTTGTGTATGAAATATAACAATGTATACATAGCTTGATTTTATTTGTAAATAAATTAGTTTTATCCCCATTAGTAAATTTGAAAACTACATTTACTTTCCAATGATAAAATATTTAAAAGGATATCAACTACAAGTGTCCAACTCAAAAGTAAAAGTCAAGATAAACTTTTTACACTTCAAACAAAATCAAAATTTTAGATACTTTGTGGCATTTTGCTTATTTAACAAACTTAAAATTTAAATTAATACTTGAGACCCATTCAATTAGAAATTACATTCAAAATTCTTTAATTTTGGTTTTTGAATCATCGAAATCCGACGTACGATTGATTTTCTACAAATTTTTTAAGTTTGACAAAAACTAAAAACATACGGACGGATCCACTTTTGGTAGATCCGTGGGTCGCAGAAGAGGTGAAATTTTGGCAGAATCGTTTCATTCACTTTTAGACAAATTATACCTTTTGTTTGGGATTCTTTAAAAGACCTTCAAGCTATTGTAACAATTTATATTTAACACCAAAACTTGTAAGTACTAAACAAAGAACTTTTCACATATTATGTCGCTTGATAGGAAATTTGATACATGGACTGTGCTCTATTTTTAAAACCATTTGTTTTGAAAACTAGTGCGACATGGCTCTGGTACCAATTGTGGAATCGTAGAGGAGGGGGGGTGAATATGTTTCCTTTATAAACTTTAGACTTTTGTATCAAACAACCAATCAAGTTTATACTACAAACAACTATACTAAATAACATCAAACAAAGGATATCACCACAACACAATATACAACACAAACATAGATGCAATGCAAATATAAATATAAAGCGATAAAGGCAAATATAAATGTAAAGAGATAAGTAAAAGAAAGCGCAAACCGGACATGATGATTTATAGTGGTTCGGCTACGAAGCTCCTCTTCGCCCTACTCCACTCCCCGAGTACCCAACTCGAGAGTTACTTCACTAGATCAACAAGCTCCTTTAAGGCGGAGAAAACCATACAACGTCGCTTACACTTTATCTGGTACTAAGCTAAATACTGAGTCCTACTTCGAGGTAGAACCAACCTAATGTCGCTTATACTTTTTCTGGTACAAAGCTGAATACTGAGTTCTTCTTCAGGTACAACCAAACCCGTTATGTTTTATGGCCCAACATAACAAACCTTGTGTTTTATGGCCTAAACACATAAACCACGTAACATCTAGTTTGTTGTATAATGAATGATACACAAATGTGTAAAATGATAATCCAAGACATAAGTGTCAATTGTATGTAAAAAACTAATCTAAAACATCAAGATCACTAAGCATGATGTTGTTGATGAAGACGACAAGTCTCTTAGCTTGTTGTGATAGATCTTCATATATGGTATGTGGTGGATGATGATAGCAAGATCTCTAAGCTTGCTTGAATGGAGGATCATGTAGAATCATCCTTGTAACAAATGAGAGTTAGAAGCATTATGATCATGGGTTAGTGAGGTTTGAAAGACATGAGAATGTGTGTGTAAAACTAGAGAGAAAATTATGAAAAAGGGTTGTCTAAAATGAAAACACGAGGTTGGTATTTATAGCCAACATTTGAAACACAAAGCTGTCCCCAACGGCTAGCTCCATACGACCCACTGATCCACCATAGCCTAGATCCGTCTTTGATTTTGGTGGATCCGTAGGTAGAGCTGGGACAAATTTTGTCAATTTATGATTAACCTCAAACCTTTACAAAATCCCTATTTGTACTTAAATAATAGTTTAAGTATAAGCTTCTAGAAGGTTTATCATAAATGGCTAAACATGTTTGATTTGGTTAGATTATAAAAGATTTATTACTAAAAATGGTTTAACACAAATCTTATTAAAATCTCCTAATTGCACTTAAATAATAGTTAAGTATAAGCTTCTAGAAGGTTAATCTTTTTAAACATAATAATGGAAAGATTTGAAAGGTATGAAAATATCTTATAAGATTTGTTTCCATAAATGGTTAATCTTATTTTGTCATATTATCTACTATAATTAATTAGTAGTTAAATAAAAGATTACTTGCAAATCATTTATTTAAGTAGTAAAAAATATTTAATGGCTCTAAAAGGTATTTTAAACATTCTTAATGGTTTGTTAAATAGGTTGACCATAATGCAACATAACAAACATATTTGTACCTTTTGTTGAAGCATGAGTAGACTCGAGACGTCGAGAGGTGTTGATGAATGTATGCGTTGATGAGCTGTGGTCACGCGTAACTTGCACATTTTACATTATGTATTACAAGTTACTTGTTTGTCATTATTAAAACCAAAGGACTTGTTTAGTTTAAATATCGTAATATTTGCACTAACATAATCGATGACTTGGATGAGCCTCTTATTGTGCTTGAATCATATGGGATGATTAACAAGAACAAGTTTGTTGATGGTGATGTTGCACCTGATGCTGCTGATGTTGTACTCGTTGCTGGTGTTGCACCTGTTGAGCAAAGTTCTGTTCTGTTGGGAAGAATCAAGCAAAATCAAGCAGAACATCATAAGATGTTCATATGGCAGATTATATTGAATTTATTATATGAGATCTATCTTGGACATCTTTTGACTAATGTTCGGTTGAAACAAGAACCAGTTCCTGATCAAAGAAGAATATAAGATCCCGGTATCACGTGCCTCAAGATTTTAAAGGAACACCTTGAGGACAAGGTGTTTTTGCGAGGCGGTGTAATGATACGATCCTGGAATAATTAATTATGGAATTGATATTAAATAAGTACTAAAATAGTTTTAATTATTTACTAGATATGTTTTATTTAGGAAAAGATTAGGATTCAAATTGTTCTGCAAGAATAAGATTATTATATATAGATGATTAGGGTTGTAATATTATTATGTTGAATGAATATGAAGTATTGATATGTTAATCAATTGAGGGGTCGGTTTATCTCATTAATATAAACAATCGGGGGGTCGGTTTATTCCATCAATATAAACTATCTATTTTGTTTATTTTTTTCTATTAATTCTATTATCGATCCGGTTCGTATCGTTCTCATGTCGCCTCTAAGCAGACCGTCTCAAGACAACTGAGGTCAGGGCAGCTTAGGAAGATCCATGGAACAGTCACGGGTGGATGACTTTACAACACCAATTTCAAATAGATTTGGCATAAGGGTACAACAAGGAGATAAGTCACAATACATCCAAGTCATGGCAAACACAACGAATTTCTTGTAACAGATGGAAAAAGAAATAAGGTTGGCTAGATCTTAAGTAAACGTCGGCACGTACAAGGGCCTAGGTGACCCTGATTCACACTTCTGGAAATTCGAAGGCGCAATCAAAACAAGCGCCTAGAATGACCCGATATCATGTCATATATTCCAACCAAATCTACATGACTCGACATTGTCGTGGTTCAAGGGTCAGGCCAAGAACAACATCTTAGGTCGGAAAGACGTAAGGACAGCTACCTCTCCAACTTCAAGACACTGCGAAACAAAACATGCAACTTCATCGACCAATAACTCCTAAGACAAAGAATCAACGGATCTATCGAAGCCTTCACTAAACGTTTCAACATCAAAACCATGAGGATCCCAGGACTCAACGATCAACAAATGATCGACACCTCCATAGCGGGAATCATTATAGGTTAGTTTTCTGAAGAACTAGGCCGTAGGCCACTGATGACATCAAATAACATTTATTTTATAGCATCATTTATCCCATGTATTTAACCCATTTTGTATAATTATTTCAAAGAATTGTTACTTAATCATTTATATTTGAGAATTGCAGTAATTATAGAGTACTTGGTGAATATTAGCAAAAGGCGCGCTTTCTGGAGCTTAAACGAAGATATTTTGAAGATTACTATTCTGACTACTAATACGCCGTATCGATCAAGGAAGATACGGCGTATCCGCGCCTGCACTCAGAAAAGACCACAAAGGAAACAAGACCAATACGCCGTATCCAGGAAAGGCAATACGCCGTATTCAAGCTTTATGGGAATAAAATATTCAAGATATCAAACGTGGTTCGTACTCCAAGAAACTCCAATACGCCGTATCCAACCCTTTGGATATGCCGTATCGAACTGACTTCCAGACAGTATAAATAAAAAACTCAAAAATAAGTTTTAAGTGTGCTAAATCATATTCTCGATACCTAAGCCACAATCAATTTTCAGAGGAGAAAAAGAGCAGAAGAGGTCTTGCAACGCATTCCAATACATAAAAGACAACGTGTAATTTCTTATACTTTTGTAATCGTTCAATTTTTGGTACCATTCGTTAACTCGGTTAGTTTACCTTGGCTAAAACAATTACTCCTGTATTAATTATGATGTTTGAAGACTAATACCTTCGGGTATTAGCCATTATTATGAAGATCTGAATGTTTGGTTTTGTTTATATCTCGATTGCTTAATTTATCGTTGTATACTTGTTTATGTTTATCAATTCATACTTGTTTACGTGCTTTTGTATGCGACCTATCATTCAACTGGATCTAGTGATACAGACCAACTAATCTAGATGCCGTGATAGCTCTCCATATAGTGATTTATACATCTAGAATCATAGGATCACAAGTATTGTCATTCTAAAATCGTGCTAAGGATACGCTTTTGCCTTAACTAGTTAACGGAAACTGCCTTTGGTTTATTGAACATGTTGACTAGTAGCTGAATCTAGATAATTCAACAAGTAATGTTCTGATTCCATTGGATAGTTGGACAAGGGGACTACTAGAGTATAAATTGCCATTAAGCAGTAGGTGGGTAAACTCTTTATGAGCTAGGGTTTAACAAGATCACCATTGCTTTAATCCCTAAGAAAGATTATAATCAGCAAATAAGGATGCTTTATGCGGATGCTTTAATTATGACAGAATTAATGTGTCTAGGTCTTAGGATGAAGTCCCGCCTAAGTCTAAGAATGATATGCCTCTTCGAGATAAGTAATCATTGCACTGAATAAACAAACCAACTTCTAATCGGATTAATGATGGCTAATACAGTTTTCTATCATAACGCTCGACCGCTCTTTTATCTTCTGTTAATTTTCTTGCGTGGGTTAAAGTGTCTTGAATATTGTAGTCACCAACCAAACCCGTGCCAGTCTCTCAGGCTGAAACCCCCTTTTACTGTTTAGAATTAGGGTTTAGTTCTAAGCATTGGATTTAGCATAGGTTTGACTTTAGGATAGATTAACTTGGTTTAGATAAACTAAAATATAAATAAAATTGAGAGATTTAAACCTCGCATTCAAGTGTTGACACCATACTACCACGAATCTAACCACCGACCGGGTATACTGGGGCCGTTAAAGTGTTATCCTTTTGGTTAAGGTGGCAAACTTAAATTTAAAACTTGAATCACAAAAAATATACACCACACAACGGGACCATCCGTTGTTTGGCGCCGCTGCCGGGTGTGAGTGAAAACTAATCTGGATTTTTATGTTTTATATTGATGGTTTTTGAGATTAGATTAAACCTTAGGAGTAGTGTAAGATTAGATTAGTGTATATTCTTGTGTATTCTGTATATTTTGTATATTTGTTAGTCTAATTGGTTTGCTTGTTTTATTTATGTGTTTAATTTAATTGTGTTTTCTAATACACTGCTGCTGGTCAATATATCGTATACGGAGTATCCACTTCCATTGGATCGGGACGTATCAACCTTCTGTCCAATACAGCGTAAATTCATTGTCAACCGATTAATTACGGATGATTCACTTGTCTAATGTGTATAGTAGTGTAACGATCATCTGGGAACAGAAATGCAGAAGACCTTGTGATGTTTTTCCTTTTGATTTCCGTGCTAAAAAATTTCTATCCAAAAGAGCCTATCCTACTGATTGTTTATCCCTTGTTTCAGGTAGTGCATGACAGTAAGGAGTTGTCAACAAACGAACTTTGTCACACCTGTACATGAGAAACTGATTACAAGACGCAAGATGATGTGGCAAGAAATCATGTTTGAGAAGGTAGATGCTACTATATCCACAGACGACTCATATGCCTCATATGGATCGCGAAACAGAGCGAATCTGTGCACCTGAAGGTTGCCACGACATGAGGTATCTCCTACTTTCTCCCCCGAGTGTTAATATTTCTGTACGTCCTCGCAAGGAGGATTCTTGAGTTTGTGCCTGACGTTCAACGTCAGACTTTTTGGCAGAAAATAACCATGGTCTATAGGACGATATGGAGTATCGCTCTATGCGATCATGCATGAGTCAGGACGCTAGGAGTAATACTTTGAGCTTATGTAGTGCTCTAGGGATCTGAGCCGCAATGCCTCTAAGAAGGAATCTCCGCACATTAGAAAACTAGGAAGACTGTCCGAATGCCGTCCCTGTGTCTATGACACCGAATGGGCGCCCTATTGGCGTTGTAGTATGTCTGTCTTAGAGAAGATCGAGAAGGAAAATTTGCTGTTAGCTACGTATACACCTCCTCTCGCGTAATGCCCCGCTCACTTCGGTATGTCCCAGATATTGACACGATGTAATACCTAAGCCCGGATCGAAATATTCGTTGACCCATCACTTCAGGCACGACAAGATATGCCACTCCTCCCCGTTAGAGCATAACTACCAGCCTCACACGCCCATCCCATATTTCCTATCTTTCCCCCCCTCAAATATGCCCTATCTATCAGACCCATCAGTGTTGCTTTGAGCATTATTCCCTATGTCCTTAACTTCTGAGCCGGCAAAAAGCAGTTTGCGCTAAGAATGATAAAGAGAGAGAACGAAACCAGTCTGGTTTCAAGAATGCACCATCTTAGTGATGGTCTTAAAAGCATATAAAGTAAATTTCTCCTCTGCACAGATATTGTTGCCCACCTGCTGGTAACTCTCTGCAAAGAACGCACTAGGAACGATGAGTCAACTCAATTTGCAGCAAGAGCAGATTGGAAAACGCGTTTACAACGCCTAAGGGGAGCAATTTAAAGAAACTCTTAATGGAAGTGTGTCCTGTTGCAGATACTACATCATATTGAACGCTGAAGCATATGTGTAGGAGGTAATCTTGTTCTATAAGTGGTCATTTAGGAGAATTCTCTTACTTGGTGGGGGGACATCAATTCTTGACTATAAGAGGTCAAAGATTAGTACCATCAAAGACTGCTGTTTGATGCTAAATAGACATCCCAAGAATGGCCTTGATACTCTCAGAAATGGCATAACATAATGGAACATTTAGGTCAAGAAGTACTAAAATCACTTCTGAGGATTTTGCAGCATAATACAAGCACAACCTAGCAATCTTGGGAAGGATCAAGAAAGTGAATTAAAAGTTTATGCTGCTCAAGTTGGATGCGAACAATGCAAAGGATCCAATTACACCAAAGATTGCCCACTCAAAGAAGAAGGGAAAAACCTAGAAGAAGCTTGCTACACGCAATTTGGTGGACCTTTTCAAGGAGGTGGATATAGAGCAGCAGCTCTGGGATTCTATCAAAGGAACAATGTGAATCCTTCGTACCAAGAAAGAAGGAAATATATGGAAGATACCCTGAGCAAGTTTATGAGTGAATCAGCGAAGAGACACGAAGAAAACTCCAATTTAATTAAAGAAATCCGAGCTTCGAGGATGCTGCCATTCAAAACAAGGAGCATCTTTTAACTTTGGAAATCAAATGGCAAATGAGCAAGTACTGCAGGAAAGAGGATTTGGAGTGCTACTAGCTCACTGAATTGCAAACTCCGAGAAATCAAGTAAGTCGATGTCAACTACTAATTGAAGCTGATTCTATGTCGATAAGCAGTCATTGGATCATCCCATACGCAGTATCACTGACAGAGCCGTACACTGATGTACGAGGACAGACAAACGCGATTCCTTTTCCAAGTCATTTGAATGGTTACTCTGTTGAAGGAAAAAAAGGGATTTTCATATGGCCCATAATTTCTGGAAGTTACTCGGCAAGGCTGTACATATCAATAATTCCATACCCAAACAAAGGCGAAAGACCCAGGGAGAGAGATCACTTTACCTTGCTATATTAATAATGTATGCTTTGATAATGCCTTTGTTGATTAAGAGCTAGTGTTAGTGGTTGGGCCCTCTTGACACTTACCGAGTAAACCTAGGTCTAGGGCGAATTAATCACACGTAAGTTGACAGTTAAAAATAGCAGACAAGACTGTGTAAAATAGTTACAAATGGATAGCTGAAAAATGTGTATTGTTGGAATCGGTTAAAATTTACTTCGTCCCGTATAGACTTTATAATTCTAGATATGCCCGAGGATTTCAAATGCCCCCCATTGATCCTCATAAGATCCATTTTTGTTACGCGCCCTGTGCTAAGATTGATGTTTACAAAAGACAATATTTACGTTCAGGGTGGTGGGAGAGGGAGAGAAGAGGTTGTTTTCATGAAGTGTTTTAAAACCTGTTTGTTGGTAGTTTAATTAAGAGGGTCTACATGACTAAGTTTGAGAGAAAGAATGGAACTTGATTTAGGAAGCTAGGTTACTAGCGAGTGGTAGACTTTGGTGGTTACATAGATCATTAAGACGACTTTCTTGTAAGATTACATTGAATTAAATTGATCTAAATGAACCATTTGGCTTATGGAGAAATCAAGGAGATGATTTTGATACCCACCATTAAGGAAAGGCGAGGTAATTGTGGAATTTAAACCCATGTGGATGATGAACTTAATGTTGGAAATTGATGATTACCTCTAGCGTATTGTGACTATGATGTAAGAAGATCCATATAGGCTTTGTGCTCTGCAGACTTAATAGAGATTTCCTGTGTGCTGATGATAGGATTCGGAATTTACACACGCTAACTTGCTTTCCTCCTTTTATTGTATGTCAATGTGATGTCTAAAAGTTAGTATAAATGTAATTCTATAATGAGTAAGGAAATTGGCAGTACAAGGGAAATAATGTTAGTAGAGGGTGCTGTTAATGAACATACCTATCTTTGTAGGGGAACTTTCGTTTGTCTTGTGATGACTGATCTTTGAATTTTAGAGTAGATATAGATGCTTATCGTGATGAAAGAAGTATTCATATTTTATTCTCCGGGCGATGTTATTTTTTGTGTGACCATTTTTTAAATGAGAATGTGTTGGAATTAAAATAAGAAGTGGTTTGAAGGATGATACCATTTACAATAGGTGATGATGAGTAATTACCAAATGGTTCGGCGATCAAATTCGAGTTTTTAAAAAACCACACTAATGAGCTAATGCAACATGATCCTACCTATTATAAAGGTAAGTGTTAAGAGGAGGATAAGTTGAATGGAATCTCACTTCATACCAAAAAGTTTAAAGAGGTTTCTATACAAGGAGTATTGAACTTGTGTGTGACCCGATTACATTCGAGATGCGAAGATGGAAGAATGGCTCACACACGGGCACATTAGCGTGCATGAGATGGAATAAAGTGAGAAGCTGAAGAAAAGTCTAACTTCAAGACTTCGCTGTAAACAAAAAGTGCTTCCTAGGAGACAAACCGGGAATGTTATTTAATTTTATCATGTTTGTATTCCAGACATCATTACGGGCGGTATCTCTCTATTACCATACGGCCTATTGATTGTCTGGCCGTTATCAGTCTTTACTTTTATGCACTTTAAAAAATTTATTGTCAGTTTAGGCAATGTACGGCGTATTCATGACATGATACAGCGTTATTCACCAAAACTAACCCATATTTAGTTTGTTTTGTTTAGTTTAAATTAACCGTAGGTACCAAGATAGGAATGCACACTTTTTTCCTATGTTTTATACACGACCTTGGACGCAAAGAATATCGACGAATATTGGTGGAGAATTTACAAATATGGGAGATCTTGAAGTGTTGGAGTCTTGAAACCTCGCATGGGCGGCCGCCGTTTCAATACAATCTTGCTAAAAAAACTCACTATGGAGAATCTATCTGCAGAATATATCAAGGGGTTTATAATTCTAATTCTATTTAATTCTCGTATTTAAAGTTTAATATATACAACGAGGACGTTGTATAATTCAAGTGGGGGATGGAATTAGAATGTTTACTTGTCCTAATTTCACACTAAAATGCTTAAATTATGCTCAAATTTAAAAAAAAATTCAAGCATACTTTTGTGAAATTACTTGATACATAACCCGCACACAATATCCCTTGTTAGATATTGTGAGGATTTAACCTTATCTGTTTCCAAATGTTTACCCAAATTCCACAAAATATGAGTATGTCGGTGAGTGTGGTTGTAGACTTTAGTTACTTGGCTTAGTATTGCTATTCTGAGACGCTATAATGGAGTACTATGGTTTAGATGGGAGTAACTTGTTTAATATGTAAATTTTTGGAATTACACCCAATCGCTTTACATTGTTGTTATTAAACTCTAACTACACTAGTTGTTAATCCCCGTATTAACCCTTGTGTTTTTCTCTCATTTTAGAGTAAGATAAGATACACCTTAGAAAACCAGTAGAGCCAATCTATAGGAACTACACCAATTATTTGTTTCGTTACACCTTTACACCTTAGCCTACCCTGTTAGATTAAGTTTATTTTACAATTTCTAGTTGCTTAAAGTGTAAAGTTTGTATTTCCTGAGTCTTGTGTCTATTTTGGTACGGTTGGAAGAAATTTGCACATTGCAAATGAGAATGTATATTATAGTCAAAACACAAGTATTTTTACTACCATCGCAATTAATGGTACGTCCGAAGAATGAAGGAATTCTCAAAGGAATTGTCTGGAATTATTATGATCGTGAAGATAGCGAAACTACACCGAGTTTGGTAGTATAGTATTAGCAAAAGAGGAAAAAAAAGGAAAAAAATTAGAAATATTGTAACAAAAAAGAGAAGGAAAAATTTGGAGATAATCGTTTCGCAACTACCAAAGGAATTACACGAAGGATCGATTATTCGTTAATACAAATCGACGATGTAGAGTATTGTATAAAGTAGAAGATATCGCCACTTGCCTTGTAAAGTATGTAAAGTATGAGATGTTTAGGAAGTTGACCGTTACGGGAATGCCAACTTAGGTTGTTGTTTTTGATCTATGATCAAGACGTTGTAAATAGTTGTGTCTTTATCATGGTAACAGTCAGGAAAAAGTATCTAGCAACTTGTATTTTAGACTTAATCTATTTGTTTCGTAATTTTTATTTAACAACAATTTAATTCCCTTTCCTAATCATTAACCATGGGTTTTACGCGAATGAGGATGTGATCGAGCGTGCATGTCTATTCCGTCGTTACGGCCATGTATGCATGTCTCAGCTGCCTTGTTGGTTTATTACTATTGGTGAAAGTTAGAAGATCCATACCCTATATTACTCTACTATTCCTACTCTTTAGCTTATTCGAGGTGGGAGTGAGCAGTCACATGTGTCTATCCCGTCGTTACGAGTGTGTATGTGTGGTCTTTGTCGCCCTCCTAGAATATTGGTATCGATAAAGATTAGTTAGAGTAATCAACCCTAAGCCTTCTCATATAAACCCATATTTACCTTTATAAACTTGTTACTCCTTAGCTTTAGCGGTGGAGATGTGTATCCTTGCCAAGCTTATGATAGAATACTCGTCACGACCGAGCAATTGAGCGAATTAGTTACATGTTACCACATAGATTAGTTGAGTGATTTGAGTGTTTTCATCTTCCTATTTCGTGAGGTGTTTGGTTGTGTACTTGTAATAGATCAAATAAATGCTTTAACGGAAAATATCCTTAGGGATACATTTTTATAGACTTCTAAAGGCTACTTGAGGACAAGTAGGATTCAAGTGGGGGGATATTTGATGACATCAAATAACGTCTATTTTATAACATCATTTATCCCATGTATTTAACCCATTTTATATAATTATTGCAAAGAATTGTTACTTAATCATTTATATTTGAGAATTGCAGTAATTACGGAGTACTTGGTGAATATTAGCAAAAGGCGCGCATTTTGGAGCTTAAATGAAGATATTTTGAAGATTACTATTCTGAAGACCAATACGCCGTATCCATCAAGGAAGATACGGCGTATCCGTGCCTGCACTCACCAAAGACCACAAAGGAAAGAAGATCAATACGCCGTATCCAGAAGATGTCAATACGCCGTATTGAAGATATAGTATGTGAATATTCTGGAAGATATCAAACGTGGTCCCTACTCCAAGAAACTCCAATACGCCGTATCCAATCCCTTGGATACGCCGTATCGAACCGACTTCTAGACCCTATAAATACAAAACTCAAAAACGAGTTTTAAGTGTGCTAAATCATATTCTCGATACCTAAAACATAAAAGTTGATTTTTAGAGGAGAAAAAGAGCAGAAGAGGTCTTGCAACGCATTCCAATCCATAGAAGACAACGTGTAATTTCTTATACTTTTGTAATCGTTTAGTTTTTGGTATCATTCGTTAACTCGGTTAGTTTACCTTGGCTAAAATAATTACTCTTGTATTAATTATGATGTTTGAAGGCTAATACCTTCGGGTATTAGCCATTATTATAAAGATCTGAATGTTTGGTTTTGTTTATATCTCGATTGCTTAATTTATCGTTGCATGCTTGTTTATGTTTATCAATTCATACTTGTTTATGTGCTTTTGTATGCGACCTATCATTCAACTGGATCTAGTGATACGGACCAAGTAATCTAGATGTCGGGATAGCTCTCCATATAGTGATTTATACATCTAGAATCATAGGATCACAAGTATTATCCTTCTAAAATCGTGCTAAGGATACGCTTCTGGCTTAACTAGTTAACGGAAATTGCCTTTGGTTTATTGAACATGTTGACTAGTAGGTGAATCTAGATAATTCAACAAGTAATGTTCTGATTCCATTAGATAGTTGGACAAGTGGACTACTAGAGTATAAATTGCCATTAAGCAGTAAGTGGGTAAAGTCTCTATGAGCTAGGGTTTAACAAGATCACCATTGCTTTAATCCCTAAGATAGATTATAATCAAGTAATAAGGATGCTTTATGCGGATGCTTTAATTGTGACAGAATTAATGTGTCTAGGTCTTAGGATGAAGTCCCGCCTAAGTCTAAGAATGATATGCCTCTTCGAGATAAGTAATCATTGCACTGAATAAACAAACCAACTTCTAATCGGATTAATAATGGCTAATATAGTTTTCTATCATAAGGCTCGACCACTCTTTTATCTTCTGTTAATTTTCTTGCGTGGGTTAAATTTTCTTGACTTGATTGTAGTCACCAAAACAAACCCGTGCCAGTCTCTCAAGCTGAAACCCCCCTTTTACCTGTTAGAATTAGAATTAGAACTAACATAGGATTAGCATAGGTTTGACTTAGATTAGAATTAACATAGATTAGATAACCAAAATATAAATAAATTGAGAGATTTAACCTCGCTTCAAGTGTTCGACACCCTACTTACCACGAATCTACCACCGACCAGGTACACTGCTCGTTAAAGTGTTATTTTTGGTTAAGTCGGCAAAATATAAATTTAAAACTTAAACTATCTTAAATAAACACCACATAACGACACATCAAGTCTGTAAATACTTGGATTCGTTTGACTTAAATCATTTTGGCTATGTGTAAGCCTGCTAGCAATGCTTCATATTTTGCTTTGTTGTTCGAGGCTTCAAAGTCAAACTTAAGAGCATACGCAAAATCGTGTCCTGGCGGAATTCTGAGCACCAAACCTGCCCTTGAACTTGCCTTGGTTGACGCGCCATCAGTGTGAAGAGTCCAGGTTTCTTTGTCGTGTCCCCTGGGTTTCGCAAGCATTGTAGACTTCTTGCCGGTTGTGATGTAGCTGGCGTATCTACCTCGGCAAGGAAGTCTACCATGATTTTCCCTAGATTAATTGTCCGAATCCGAAGGTGATTTCATACTCACTCAACTCGATTGCCTATTTTGACATGTTGTATGCATACTCGTGGTTTGATAAAACCTATTTCAGTGGTTTGTCTGTCAGGACATGTATCGGAGTAGGCCCGAAAATACTGCTTGAATCGCCTTGATGACATCAGCAGGGCAAAGACAAGCTTCTCGTGCGGAAGGTAGTTGACTTGTGCATCTTGTAGGACCTTGCTGAAGAAGTAGATCGACTTCTGGATCGTGTTTCTTTCTGTCAGCAGCACTGAACCGATGGGTTCCTAAAAGGCTACTAGATACAGGGTGAGGGTTTCACCAGGGATCGGAACGGTCAGGGTTGGTAGCTTAGTTAGGAATATATTGAGGACTTAGAATGCCGCTTGAGCTTCATCAGTCCATTCGAAGACTCTGGTTTTGTTTCACACGACCAAGACTTTGAATAACGGTAGTTGTTTTTCTGATGCTCGAGATAGGAACCAGCTGAGAGTTGTGAGTTTCCTATTAAGGCTTTGTATTACTCTAAGGTTCTTGGGTGGTTTCATGTCGAGGACTACCTAAATCTTCTTAGGGTTTTCCCTAATTCCCATGACATCGATGATGTGTACCATGAATTGACCCTCTTCGACTCTAAAAGTACATTTAGCTGGGTTCAGCTTCATGTTGATCTTTCAAAGGTTATGAAATGTTTCGCTGATTTCGTGTTATAAGGCATCTTCTGTCTTCCTCTTGATGGCCATATCATCGACATGTGCTTTCAGGTTAACGCAGATTTGAGCTTTGAACTCATTGTCTATCAGTGTCTGATAGGTTACGTCGGCGTTCTTGAGATCGGATGACATCTTGATGTAATAAAATAACCCTTGGTTGGTGTAGAAGGTTGTCTTCTCTTCGTCAGATTTCTTCATCAGGATTTGATGGTATCCCTCGTAGGCATCAAGAAAGCATTTGTATTTGAAGTCAGCTAGGGACTCTACCTGCCAATCGATTAAAGGAAATAGGTAGTTGTCCTTTGGGCATGCATTGTTCATGTGTGTGAAGTCGACATACATACACCATGTACCGTTGCTTTTCTTGACTAGGACGGGGTTTGCGACCTAGGTTTGGTATTGGACCGATCATAAAATGCATGCCTTGATTATGTCGGTGACCTGAGAGTCCATAGCCTGAGATCATTCAAGAGAAAGACAATGTCGTTTCTACCAAATAGGTGTTGCGTATTGGTTGAGCCCTAGGCTATGCTCTGCTAGTTTCTTGGAAATGTCGGTTATGTCTGAGGGCTTCCAGGCAAAGACGTTGAGGTTGTTTGCTAGTAGCTGAATGAGCTGGTTTTTCACCTAGGGTGATAGGTCAGTACCGATTGTGATGGGATATCTGGGTATTCAAGGTGGATCCTTAAGAGTGTCCCCTAGAATAGGTTCCTACGCGATCTCCCCTGTGTTGCTTTCCTCCATGATTGCTGCTAAGCTTGCATCCTGCTGTTGTCAATTCTAACTGTTGTGATTCCTGCTTCTGTAGGGAATTTGACCACTAATCAGATTGTTGACACCTCCATACTGAGCTTCTGGATGGTGGTTCTTTCCAGTATGATGTTGTACTTAGATGTAGACTTGACAATATGAAATTGCTATGATCTGATTGTGAGTACGAGATCGACTATGCCTTCGGGATAGGATCTCTCACCTAAGAAACTAATTAACGGTGTTATAGGTGGCCTGAGGCGCGACCTAATGCACTCAGGTAGCTTGTTGAAGTAGTGTTCGTATATTATATCAATTGAACTGCCCTCGTCCATGTATATCTTAGTAACCGTGTATGAGGCTATCATTGTTGTGATGATAACCGGTTCGAATGATGGGATGAAGGTGTCCCATGGAATGCTTCATGACGGGACATGCAACCAGTTTTCCATAACTTTGCTACCCCTTTTACTACCTCAGTGCCATAAATGAATCATGTGAACACTCTCTACTTGTTCTTCCTAAATGACTTGATTCGACCCTTGAATGTCAACGACCCTGTGTGTGTTTCCAAGGTGTGTTTATGTGGGTGCCCATTTGATAGGCTGTACCCTGGGGTTTTCATACCTAATATGAGTACGGTTTAGTGCGCTAAGGTGATACTATTAAGTCTCCCCTACAAGGATTTTTACGATTTGTCTACCTACAGTAGAGCAAATACTATTTTGGGGCCCTAAGCTATGTGATAGTTTCAGGGCATCTCTATCAACTAGGTCAGGTATGTTAGTCTGGATGTCAGGGCTAGGGTATAGTGCTCTAGGGCTAATAGGTAAATGGGAATGCGATAAAAAGTAGATAGTTGGGTTTGTGTTTACTTAGAAACTAGTCAACCTTTTTGTTTCTAGCTATTTTAAGCGAGCCAAAGTAGTCGGAGTGGCCTGAATGAAGCTTTGCTTGCTTCCCTATTTAACCTGAGGCCATAGCCCTTTATTTAACCCGAACCTATGGAGGTTGCTTTTCTAATACCATATCCTGGGACCCATGAGTTGTCGAGCCTCTTGACTTCTTGAGGAGGTTGTACTTAAAATTAGGTCTGGGAGCTTGGTGCTCGTCATGGGAGGGTGTTGTATGCAAGTTGAGGGGGCTTTCTCACCAGTCATTTTTTGTTAAGAAACTGAGTGAAAGAAGGAAAGAAAGTGGTGTTCTGAGGCTTTTTTGCCACAAAAAGTGTCAAAAAGCTTAAAATTTGTAGTTGTTTTTATGATGTCTCTAACGGATGGCGCCATGTTTACGTATGTCATATAAAATATGTTTAAGAAAGGATTTAGGATGGTTGTGTTGCTTGGTTTCCCGTGCTGAATGATAAGGCCCTGATGGTATGATAAGGATCATAAAGCTTGGGTAACACTTGAACAAACCATCTTTGTGTTGTGTGGGAGTTACTATGTGTAACGGTTTGGTGCTAAGTGAATGAACTTACTTCAAAAAGTTATGAAAGCTTTCTATTTAAAGGGAAGCATTAGAGTTTAGAGATAAACCCTTTAGGGAGTGATCAACGATTATGGGAAGGCCACACGTTGATAATCAGAGAGCAGATAAGGAGGACAGGTGTGACCATTTTCCTTGGCTCGTATAACTAAGTGTTGGTTGCGCACCCCATTGCTCAGGTGTCAGATGGTACCTCCTTAACTGTTAGTGACAATTGGTGACAATGTCCCCTACATGAGCAGTCATGTGTATGAGGTAAGTTACTAGGCCATGTGTGGCCTGAGTTTGTATATGAGGCGCCATCAGGTGATTAGCTGATGGGCTGTTGTTTTAGGCTTGATCCGAGCGTGTTATTAATGAGCTTGGGCCATTAATGTTGATAGGCTATCAAGCTGTATTTAATTTTTAAACCCGTATACGCGTGAGAAAAACGTGTAAAGAGGAATAACATGAGTCGTTATTGAAGATAGCCAGTAAGAAAATTTATTGTTTCAGACATCTTAACTTAATCTCATAAAGAGGAATAACATAAGTCATTCACACGTATATAATCTCGTGTATTCATTTATATATCACAACAACTCATACTTTTATTTCAAAATTAATTAGAGAATTAAAAGAAAGGGAAAGCAATAGAAAGGATAGTCCCTTGCGCGTTCGCGAGAACTAATATCTATAAATAACAACACCATATATCTTATTTCTTTTACAAAAATATATAAATTTTTCGGAATATAAAGTGTATGGTTACTTTTAGATAAATTAATAAGTTATTAAAAACATGAAAACTAATAAGTTTACTTAACTTTTATATAATTAATTTACAATCTAACAACTAATGTTTTAATAATTACTTTTATTTTTTTAGTTTTTTCTAACAAAAGTGACACATGTTCTTATATACTTTTTTGTGTTGGATGAAATTTAGATTAGCTTAAACAAATTGTTTCCATTTTAACTTTCTACTATCCAATTAGGTGATTGTATTTTTTGTACGTGACAAAATCAAGCTCTCTCATTTGTCTAATTAAAAAATCCTCAAAGATTTAATTGAACATTATGCATAATCTCTTTATCATATAATAGTTGATTGACCTATATCAAGTCAAACACATTATCCAACCAGCACTTAGGCTGGATGGTATAAGGGGTAACTCACCGCGGTGAGTTAAAACTCACGCGTGAGTTGTTACCCCTCCCATAAAGTCACTTTAACTTGATGAGTTTCTCTAGGTGAGTTTGTGATTTTTTTTTGTGCATTCGGTGAGTAACTCACCAAGTGTGAGTTTCATTTTGGTGGACCACACTATTTTTATTAAGTGTATTTTAATTGGGTGTGAGTGTGTGTGGGTATTTAGTCGGGTATATTTTATATAAAATGAGTATTTTAATGAAATGTGAGTTTTAGTGGTAAGGTGACTTCTTATTACGGTTGAAAGGTGAGTTGTTGTGAGTTTTAAAGTTGGAGAGAGAAAGTTGATGTGACGCTGACGTGTCAGGTGAGTTTTGTGCCATTATACAATGCAGCCTTAATTAAAAAAAACCAGCCCTTAAGCTAACTAGCCAAGCGTGAAATGTCGGTACATAATTTTTTTACAATACATAAATTTTTTTTGAAGAGTTACCCTAGTAAATTTTTATTAAAAAAAATCGATGCAATGAGAGTTCAAGTGCCAATAGCATATCTAAAGGTCTCGCATGATGTAAACTACATCGCTACATCCTAGTTATACTAACAAGTAAACATAAACTAAATACTGCTATCAAGGTGCCATTCATTTCTTATACGAGCCACATGAGTCGAGTCCTTCATCATGAGCCGAGACATTAACTTCAATCGAGTTGACGAGAAGATTAACTCGAATACTTGATCTACTTGATGTGCCTTCTTCTTGAAAAGCCTGTTGTTTCTTTCTTGCCAAATGTGGTATAGATTGGCCCCAAATAAAATTTTAGCCACAACTCTAGCCAATCTTTTATGAGCAATGGACTTTATTTTGTACACGAAATTCATCCGGGAGTTACCAATATCTTTTACATGAATAAAGGATTGTACCTTACGCCATACCTGCAAAAAGGACACACGATAAAAAAACAGATGTGAATGTAAGTCTCGAACAATGTTACATAGCGGACGCCTCAAGTGTTGGGTTATGGTAGTCGGATAGCACGATGTACGTTAAGAATATGTGAGCCTATTGGGGGCACACGCGTTAAACACTTAGAGTATGTTTTACTTCATGATAATGTAGGTCCTTATAAACAGGATCTCAATGAGCCTTACACGACTTATAGTCCTTTGAATGAATCCAAAG
>BQNB010043887.1:30000-38308 GCA_026074375.1 Tanacetum coccineum | reverse complement strand
AAATTATAAAATGTTACTTTTCTTTTGTATATTTGGGTCATCGACTTGATATTGCAAGTTGACTAATCCCAGAGCAAATATCTTTTTAAATAGCCTGAAGTCGGCGTAGGTGATCCGTGACTAGAGATGCAAATAAATCGGTTAAAACCGGTTTTCGGTTATTAGAAAACCGGTTTTAAAAAAACCGGTTTTTCTAATAACCGGTTTCGGTTTTTTCGGTTTTTCCGAAATCGGTTTTTTTCGGTTATAAATGTTCGGAATCGGTTTTTTTCGGTTATAAATTTTCGGAATCGGTTTTTTACCGGTTCGGTTTTTTTCGGTTATAAATGTTCGGAATCGGTTTTTATACCGGTTCGGTTTTTTCCGGAATTTAAAAGTTCGAACATTTATTTAATAAACTTGTTAATTATCAAACATTTAATTAAACAATACACCGGAAACATACTAAACAAATACAATCATAACTTTTTATTTGCACCGGAAACATACTAAAAAAATACAACCATAACTTTTATTTAAACAATACAATTATACAACTAAAAATATATAAATACTAATACATTTCGAGCTTCGGCATGGCCATCACCCGAAAACATATTAGTGTACTCAAGTATGTCGAGCTTCGGCATTGCCATCACCCGTTATACTCAATCCATTAAATCTTCCAAAAAATCTTCTACATCTACGTGTTCAATATCTAAGTCTTCAAACTCACCTTCATCTAATTCGGTATTCGGAGGTGATATCCCTAAATCAACTTCTTCTCTTGCTATAGTTTCTTCAACGTCTTCTAATATCGGACCTTCCAACGATGTTTCATGTTGTACCCTATCTACTCCGTCCAAATAATCTTTCAAACATACACATACTTCCACGGATTCGGGGGTTAGTCTTGACCTTCTTTCCGATATAATTCTACCGCTAATAGAAAAGGCCGATTCGGAAGCTACCGTCGAAGCTTGGACCGTTAATAAGTCACGAGCCATAGCGGATAAAATTGGAAATTGGATTTCCCTTTCTTTCCACCAAGCCAAAATGTCAAAGTTTGTAAACTCTTCGGGCCTTAAAGTTATTAAAAAGTTTGTAGCCATATATTGTCCCAACTCGCTTGTTGGGGCCGATGTTCGTTGACGCTTTGTAGCGTCTTCAAATAAACTATTATAAAGGTTTATATTAATGTCACTTGCCATTCGGGACGATCCGGCCCGCATTTGATCAACAATTGGGTTTTGTATTTGACCATATTTTGTTGCATAAATTCCAAATAATTTTTTAAAGTTATCGTTAAATATAAAAATTTGGGAGTTTATATAGTTGGGGTCGGGGTTGTTAGCGTCTAACCCAAAGGATAAGTCTAAATTGTTCATTATTCTTGTTATTAAAAGTTCTACGCCTCCAACATTTAAACATGGATTAAGTGCGGCGGAACAAGTAAAAACCAAAGGTAAATTAGCAAAATATTTTACAAATTTCTTTTTTATAACTTTAACCATTCTTCTAAACATTTGACTAGGTGAGGTTTTTAATTCGTCTAATTTTTCCGTCATAGCATAAATTTGATTTAAAACTAATGAGCTAGTTGGGTAATAAACACCCGATAATATAGTTGTTGCCACTTTAAAAACTTGTAAAAAAATAGTTAAATCATTTAGTAAATCCCAATCTTGGTCGCTTATCGAAACGGACTTATTTCTATTAACAAGTGTTTCATTAAAAGCGTTTAAAGTCTCACGTTGTCGTAATATATTTTCAAACATCATGCAAGTAGAATTCCACCTAGTATTATTATCATAGCAAGGTCCTAGGGGTTCTTCACCACATTGTTTACGAAAACGTCTATAGTTCATTTGTCGTTCGTTACTCGAACTATATATAGTTACTAATAAACCCCTAAATTTCATCCTTAAACTATCACATATTTTTAATGCCGCTTGCACGGATAAATTTATAACATGAGCAACACAACGGGAATGAAAAAAAAGACCATCTAAAACGGGTTTTATACGTAATTTTAACAATTCCATAGCTCTAGTATTATTGGATGCATTATCTAGTGAAATCGTAAAAACTTTATTATCTAAATTATATTCAATTAAAGTGTCATGTAAAATTTTTCTTAAATTAGATCCCGTATGAGGATAACCAAATAGTTTAAAAGCAATTGTCCGTTTCATTAATAACCAAGATTCGGGATTAAACCAATGAGCCGTAACGGCTAAATAAGAATTTGCCGTACCATGTGGTGCGGTCCAAGTATCCGTAGTTATAGAAACACCATATTTATAATCACGAAAACCATCAATAATATCTTTTTTAGCCGTTTCCCATAATTTAAAAGCATCACTTCTAAGAGTAGTACGACTTACATGTTGATACCGCGGTTGTAGCCTCCTTTTGATGATCTCCGTAAGCTTGACGTTGTCGAAGTGGTTGAATGGAAGCGCTTGTTGAATGACAAACTTCGTAAAATCAAGTCGAACCGCATCATTATCAAATATAAAAACTTGACCATCCGCACCAATAGTACCTTGTGACGTATCATTTTGGCTAACCGCATTACAACCGTGCTTATGAGTCCGGAGTGTAGTGTTAGACGCGGGGTTATAAAATTTCATACATTTCTTGCAACGCGCCTTTTCCACCCCATCGATCATAATACACATATCGAAATTAGACCAAACATCGCCTTTTCTCGTAGTTGGTCTAATTCGCACCACATCTTCATTTGTGTAAACTTTTCGTACATGACTAGTAGAAATGGAGGGATTAGTGGAAGCTTGTTGTGATTGTGAGTTTTCCATTATAGAGGGATTTGAGGAATTAGAGTATATATATCACGATTAGAGAGAAAGAGAGAGATTAGTGAGTGTTTTTAATGTGTTTTCAACCCAACCCATTACATGTATTTATACTATCAATCCATGCCCTAAAATCATCAAAAAACACAAAAAAAAACCAAAAAAACGACTAGTATAACGGCTACTAACCATTGGGAATTTTTTTTAAAAAAAAAACAAAAAAAAACCGGTCTAACCGGTTCGGTTAAAAAAAACCCGGTTTTTTAAAAAACCGGTTCCCATTTACACCTCTGTTATTTTTTAAAAAACCGGTTTTAAAACCGGGTTTTTAAGGGGGGGGAGTAGGGGGGGGGGGGGGGGGGGGGGGGGGGGGGGGAGGGGGGGGGGGGGGGGGGGGAAACCGTCATTTATAAACGTATTTGATCAAGATTTAAAAAAAACCACAACTCTCCCGCCAAAACTCCACCCTCTCCCACCTTGTATCAACCCCGTATATCACACCGTAAACCACCGGTCAGCAACTAAACCCTAAAACCGTCTAGACCGGTTCGTTAAAAACAACACCCGTATATTTAAAAACACCAACTCGGTTACCCATTAGAACACCACAACTCCAAACTAAAGTACTTATGTTTAGTTATCTTTAATTCTTGATTTTTGTGTGCAAACTGCAAAGCAACTTTAGAGTTTAGACCCAACTAGCCAAATGAATTGACAGGCCCAAAAACAAATATTTAAAGAAGCCCATGAAGCCCAACGTTTTTAGGGCACAAATCTCCTAAATCATCATACCAACACCCTATATAAAACATAGCCACATCTGGGGTTATCACTACATCCAACAATGCAACACAGATTACTCATAGGGTTACGATTCTCTCACTTTCAAAGGAACATGACGGTCAATAACTGTTATGTTGCTTTGAAAGAGAAAAGATCCTAATCTTATCGTATAACCTTGTTTAAATTAGTTTCGTTTGTATGAAATATAAAGTTTAGTATAAAACATTTGCTATATTGTACCAAGAGTAAGGTTGTTAAATACTTTGCTTTTGATTGCCAAAAAGGCTGTAGCTAAATATAATAAATGAAGTTTTACTGGCCGGTTGTCGTTTTTTAGTCGATAAATCTGCTTACCGAACTTCATATATTTCATATAATTTGTTTATCTTTTATGAAAATATTTATCATGTTTTAATATGTGATAAAATGAAACCTGTTATTTCATAATTTGGTTTTCTAAATTTATTTTCTTATATGAAAGTTATGTCACTTTCCAGGCAATATGCTTTGGTTTTTGCTAGCTGTTTGCGTCTATTGGTGACTACAATAATTTTGTTTAAAAAGTTGTATTTAGTTTTGGGTTGTTTGTTTTGTGTTTATTCGTGATTAGGTGGTGTTTGGATAATTGGATTATCTTAATTTGTAGTCGTCTTGTGGGCTTTTTTTTAAGTTTGTAAAGTTCGCAAGTCACCGTCTTTGGCTTATGAGCTTAATCTTTACTTTTGAGAAGTGGTTCTCTTAGCTTATTTGATGGGATTATGTGTTTGTTTAAAAATTTAGAAGCCAATATCTTTCTTCTTCTGTGGTTCATGAGAAATTTATCTATTTGAGTTTACAAGGTTAATAATATATTTAGCAAGTTTGGTATGGGCTTTTCAAAATTTTATAACGTCATAAACCTTTTAAAATAAATTTGGACAAACACTATCATGTTAAGCTTGTAAGCAGAAACGGTGGGCTTGTGAGCTTTTTGAACTTTGAATAAGCATAAACTTCGCAAAATAAGGTAATCCAAACACATTTTTAGGCTTAAAAAATTGAATGTTTGATTGATACAATTGGCACCCGTAACAGGGGTACGCTTGGCTGGTAGCCTTGCGTCATCGCACCAGCCCAAGCATTCTTGGTGCCAACTACACCATGCCTCGTGCTAGCCCACGCGATGAGCTTCTTCCTAGTGGGGTATGTGTTGTGGTGCCAATGAAAGAGCTACAAAATGTGGTGTCATAATAATTCTGGTGGCATAGAGTTTTTGCACTTTTTGGCCCGTGGCTTGAAGCCATGAGTACCTAGTGCTAAGTTTAAATATAAGATTTGTTTTTTTTTGTGAGGATGGCCTTTTCTACTTGCTATGTGTGTATTTACTGATCTTTAAACTCTTGTTATCTAATCATTTTGGCGGTTGATTGGTTGTTTTTAAACTCTTGTTATAGTCAATAATAAGTTTGAGTTCATATAACTTGTTAAATTTTTAGCTTACACGTGACAACTTTTAACAAGTTCGAGTTGATCATAGAAACTAAGGTGTCGTTTGGTTGTTGCTATGAATCACAATCAGTATGAATTTGATAAGAGGGTAGAATGGGTATGTGTATTAGTCGTGGAATCAATTTCGATATCATTGTTTGGTTTGATTGGATATCATAAAAATAAGAGTGGGCCTCGATATATAAAATAAATGATGAGTAAGATAATTAAACAATTTGCATGTTTTTTTTATTATTGGGAGTTAAAAAAAAAGTGGGACCCATGATATATGGAATGAAACTTTCATACCACACAACTTTGCCTTGAATCAGGAAACCAAAGAATATGTAATTCACATCTACTATACATACCCATTAACATTAACCAAACAATCTCTTTTCACTATCAATCCATTACTTTATTCCCATTACCACTAAACAAACGCACCCTAAAGCATATCAATGACCATAATCATTGAATCGTGAAATTTGAATAAATTTAAGATTATAAGTCACAACTTGAACGACTTTTCAAAGTCAAAGTTTGTTAACCGGACTTTGGACTGATTATGTACATGAAATTTTAACTAATGTGAAAGTATACTTAAACATGAATGAGCCACCTCTAATTACATAACTTTAAACCTTATCTTGTGTTAGTTGTAGAACGATCTTAAATATTGACAACTATGATTTATATATGTCTGCGATTAAAACAAATACAAGAGTGATGATAGAGAGGTAAATTGAAAGAAAAAAACAAATACCAAAAAAAAACTCCATGGGCATAAGCAATAGAATGTTGTTATACCTACAAACCACTTGGTCATTCCTATGATCTTATTACACTCGTAAACTACAGATCGAATTCAATGCCTGATATATGTTCGATATCTAACTATTTATCACTACTTATATACAAAACAAAAGATATATAACCCATTTTAAAGGAAGGTCCGGTGCGACGATATCCTTTACAAATTGTTTGGTTCCTATCGACTTCCATTTTAAGAGAGCTAGGTATCGTGGTGCTGTTGGACTGGTGCCGTTGGGAAAAAATGGAAAAAAGTACTGACACGGCATAAAAAATTAAAACACATTACATAAAAAACGTATATAAAAATAAAAAACAAAGTACGTAAACAAGAAATAATAATTACAAACTAGTGATTATTCCATAAATGCTCAGTCACGTCGAAGATCGTTGTGCACTTTTCTATCTCGAATTTCTTTTGTCTTTCTAACATGTAAATCGCATCTTTCGTTCGTTGAATATTCGGCTCTGGACAAAAGAACATATCTCTTATATTCACTTCAAATCATTCGTCGTCCAATATCATGTTATGTAATATTATACAACAATACATGATTCTTTTCAGCGCGTTGATTTGGTAAGAACAAGCGGGTTGTCGTATAATTCCCCAACGACCTTGTAAGACTCCGAAAGCTCGTTCAATATATTTTCTTACACTTTTTTGAACTCTTTTAAACTTCAATATTTTTTAATCATTTGCAATAGAAAAGGTTTTGACAAACGTAGCCCATGCTGGATAAATACCGTCGGCTAAATAGGAACCTTTCTTGTATGTATGTCCGTTTACTACAAATGGACATTCCGGAGCTTTATCGGCAGATTCATCATCAAATAATGGGAAAAAAGAGTATTATTGAAATAGAAAATATATTGGAAGTGTGTGTGAAGTATGAAATAATAAGGAGATATTTATAATATTTTTAAGGGGTAAAAATTGAATTTTTTAGGGTTTTTTTTTTAAAATCCGCTCCCTTACCGTTTAATAACGGTCGTATTTCAAAAAAAAAAATCAATCGCGATGGCTGTTATGTACATTGCGAGGGTCTACGGCGTGAGGCCCTGTATGGTGCGACGTTGGCAAACCTTGGATGGTGCAATGGCGCCAACCCTACCAGCCCACGTACCGAACCCTCTAAATGTCATCTACTACAAACTGTTTGGTTCTTAGCAACTTCCCTTTGAAAAAAAAGACGGAGTAGGGTGGAGGGTGTGCTGAGGGGTTTTCCCTCGTTACGTCAGCTCCATATAAACTTTTTCTCTCTTCAATTTTTTTCCTTTAACTTTCTCTTTCTTCCATTATTTTTATTTTTATTTTTATATTTTCTCGAAACGTGAGTTGCAGTTTTTTCCCTTGCTGATTTGTCATGCTTTCCTGAAGATATGCAGCTACCACACCCTCTACACTAATAAGTAACACAAAATCTTACGTATCGCTTAGAGGTTTTTGCAAAAAAATGTTAACAATGCAATTATAGTGTTAAGCTTAAAAGCGAAGTTAGAAAGTTATTAGAGTTAATTACTTAAATGGTTCTTGTGGTTTGTTGGGTTATTCACGAATGGTCTCTCGCCAGATTTTTTAACGGGTCTCTTCCCCGTGGTTTCAACCCGTTACGTTTTTGGTCCTCTAGCGAACTTTTTGTTAGTTTTTTCGTTCTCCTCCCAAAGTTCGGTGTGGGTAGTTTCGTCCTGTACTCCCTTTTGGCGCACTTTTTAGTGCATCATCTTTTCTCTAAATCTACCAATTTCACTTTTCATCCCTATACTACTAAATCTCATCCACACCACCTAATCACAAACCATAGTTTCTAGGATAGTAAAATCAAAATCAAAACCCTAATTCAATCGGTTTACAACCACAATGTTGTTTGGTTATAACATGGTTTATAGCTTTATCATATTTTATTTATGATAATGGTTTGCGAATTGTTAGCTTTATCATGTTTGTTACATGGTAATGGAATGTGGTTAGGATATAGGGTGCGATAGCCAGTTTTAAATCCAATTATAGGCATTAGCTTAATTAGTCGATGGGCTAACTATAGGAAGGGTTCTACTGGGAGAGGTTGGACATGTTAGACCAACTTATTTGGCATAAGGTATGTGCCCCTATATCGTTTAGCTTAGCTAGTTGATGGACTAGCTATGGTGTAAGCATGATTTTCGGATTGTGCAGTTTTAGCTTGTTATACTATTTACTTACTAAGCGTTTTGCTTATATGTTATAGTTGATTATTTTATAGGTTCAGGTGTAGCGGATAAAGGTAAGGGTAAGGAATGAAGTAGAAAGATTTGTATATAGACGGTTATTCCCCATTTTACGCATAGCGGGTAATATGAAAGATCTCGACCGAGCTAATCAAGTTTGAATCCCCCAAGTGTCATGAAAATAGTTTTGGATTACGTCATTTATCTGTCAAGTTTGATTGTGTCACGAACAAAAGTCTAGT
>BQNB010043887.1:0-25000 GCA_026074375.1 Tanacetum coccineum | reverse complement strand
TGGTAAAACAACGTATCCGTGTAATGTAAAAATGCCCAAAACTTTATATTTTATAAACTTTATGTTGTCATAAAGGATTATGGAAGGTTTGGTGTAATATCGAGTCCGGGAGGTTGGTTTTCAGAAAAAGTGTCAAAAAATAAGTTTTGTGTGACCAAAAAAATCCAGACGCCCGACATGGATTCTAGCCGCCCGGCTAGATTGATTTCGGCAGAAGTTTTTGAACTTTAAAAATTTGTAAAAAATTAACCATGAGGAGTTAAAAGACGTGCCACCCATGTTTTTAGGTAATTGAGTCTAGTTTTATTTAAAAATATTCTCAAAGACTGAAAGTTAATAGATTTTAGTCAGTTCATTAAAGAGCGACATAAGGTCCGTTTTGGTATGCCGTTTCCGCGCGAAAATTTAAATTTTTTGTACTTTTAGTCAAGTCTTCTAAAAGGGGGTGTTTCAACTTGGTATCAGAGCCTTGGTCTAAGAGATTTAGAATTTCACTTAGGATTTCCTGGACTTAGTCCCTAGGGAGCGTTTAGTGTTATTGCAAGTATAGACGTCAAGTGTAGTATGACTTAGAAGTAAGGTAGTTATACGCGTAAGTGGTATATAGTTAAGAGTAAAATCTTGTTGTAAGAGTATTTGTTTAAGGATGTTGAGTATGCGTATGTTAAGTATTTTCATAACTACGCTTGGCCACCGTAGTGATGAAAATATGGCACATATGTGGACTCGATATCATTAAAGCCATATACAAATAAAAAGTTTAGGGTAATGAAAGCATATTGATTGTCATCATGCATCGATTATATGTATTTGAAATTGTGAATAATAGTTTGAAACCTATAAATTTTTGTAAGAAGAAGGTATGGCAATCATCCGCAATGAAGAAGTATTGAAGGCAACGAATTCTAAACATGTCGGAACTACGACAAGTGATGCAGATAAGATTAGTAGTGCTGATTATAGATCTTCTTCTTCTAGCTCCGAGGAACTACATTTGAAGAAAAATGACAAGCTGAGGGTTAGAGTTATATGTAGGTAAAGTTATCAATATTTACAATTGATAGGCCAAGTGTAGATGATGGGCCAAGTAATACTGATGGGCTAAGTGAAGCTAGTGGGTTTGCTAAGTCGAACAAAGGGACAACATATAGTGGCAACTTAAAGTCTAAGAAGGGGTCAAAATATTCTAATGGATGCCCTTGGGTTCTGCAATGTTCCAAACTAAAGAATAAGGAGACATGGAAAGTAAAGAGATTTAATGATAACTGTCTGCAATCAAGAACATTCAAAAAATGTACATCTTCTTTTTTGTCAAAAAAAAGTAGAGGAAACCATTAAACCTAACCTTAAAATTCCAATGTTGTCTTAAAAGACCAGTTACAAAAACATTGGTTAAGACTTTCAAAGATGAAGGTTATAGCGCCAAGAAAGAAAGTTATTAAAAAGTCTATGAGGATTATACAAAGCAGTTCTCATAGTTGATGGATTATTGCTTGGAGTTAAAAGGAAAAAAATCCAAACACAACTATGAAGATTGATGTAAACAGAACTGGTGACACATCAGGTTTGGAAAGAAAGTTCAAGAGGATTTACATCTGTTAGGTGCACTAAAAGATGGATCTAGAACATAACAAAGAGAATTTATGAGACTTGATGGTTGTTTTTTGTCCGGTCCATTCCCAGGACAGATTTTTAAAGCAGTTGGTATAGATTCAAAATAATTGAATATACCCAATTGCTTATGCATTAGTGTAGGGTGAAACAAAAAAAATCTTGAAATAGTTTATAGACTGTCTTGGTGATGATCTAGACTTGTCTAGGAATTCTAATATTACGTTATAAATGATAGACAAAAGGTATGTACTTTACTTATTTTTAAATGATTTTGTTAATTGGTTTACTTGTTAATTACTTTAATTGTTTATTGTAAGGAGCGATACCAACAATTGCAGAAATGTGTCCATGTGTTGAGCATAAATATTACCTCAAACACATTAATGATAAAGTGAAGGTTACTTGGAGAGGTAAATTGTACAAATAATTATTGTTGAAATGTGCCACTGCTATCACAATCTAGCATTTTGATAAGCATATGGAAACTCTTAAAGAACACAACAAAGAAGCTTATGATTTGTTAAGACTGATTCCACCACAACACTAGGCTAGGTGCCACTTTTAAGGTAACTTAAATAACTTTAATCATCAATAATGTACTTCAAATATGTGACTAAACTATTCTAATGATGTGTTGCAAGAAGAGCTCATACTAATATCTTATTGAACAACATGTGTATGGTCTTAAACAGGAAACTTGTGGATGGAAGGGACAAGCCAATCATAACTTGCTTGGAATTCATAAGGGAATACCTCATGAAGAGAATTGTAAATGTTCAACTTGTTATTAGAAAGTGCAATGGACCACTTACCCCTAATGCTGAAAGGTTGTTTAAGGTAATTCTCAAGGTTGTTGCACAAATCAAGGTATGAAATCTTTCAATTACTTAGACAATAATTTATTACAGTATTTTGTTAAATAGTATTATGACAATAGATTGAATTGGTAGGTTGATTGGAATGAGGGTGACTTGTATCAAGCTACTAATCCATGAGGAGAGTAATGTGTAAGTAATATAAGGGAGAGAGTATGCACATGTAGGAAGTGGGAGTTAAGAGGAATACCCTGCAGGTATGTAGTGAGAGCCATATGGAACATGGCAAGTAATGGATAGCAAACATGAGTGCCATAGTCTTATGTTCATCAGAGTTATTGGCTTACCACATGGCAAGATATGTATAGGTTCAAAGTCAATCCAGTTGATGGACCAGTCTGTGACCTAAGTCAAATCTCCCAGGTATACTTACCTCACCCAAGTATACCCCACAACCAGGTAGGCTAAGGAAGAAAAGAAAGAAGAGTGCATCTAAGCTTTCTGATGTAACGGCCAAGGGTGGAAAATTGACCAGGGAAGGTAAAAGTGTCACTTGCACAAAGTATGGTCAAGTTGGGCATAACTAAAGAACTGTTGGTGCAACATTGACTAATGATCTTCTTTATGTTTTAATGATGTCAAATAAACATTCGTAAAACATAAAATAACAAATGGTAGCTTAAATCTGCAAAACCGGATTTCATAATTTGGCACGCTGGGTACGCGTTAGAGCGTGGCCAGCGCGCCATAAGCGAAATCCGTTTTGCTGATTTTACACTTGTCGGCTTTCCTCTTACCCGACACATCTTGAAACTTCAATAAAGGTATGTATATGATATCTGAGCATTTGGAAACACTCCAAATGATGTTTAGACTTAGAGAGGATCAAAAACAAATCCTCCTGTTTTTCCATAAAATGCCAACTCAAATCTTTTATCAAACGCCTCTAGCCAAGGCCGAAACATCTTTCTAAACCTAGTATGATCGTACGTTTAACATACCAACAAACAAAAGTAATCATTTGACCTTAATCTGGATTTACGATGATCCTAATCATGTAACGGGTTTTACTCCCTTATTGGTCAAACCAAGTCAAAGGTCACTTTACGTAAACGCATCCTTTCCCGCTATAGGATATGCTTTACTTAAGATGCAAAGCACTTAGCTTATTTGCATCAAGATGATTAGTGATCAAATCCAATGTTGATTATCTTGGGTTAAAGTCTAAATGACTAATTGAGTTTGTGGTATTTGGAATTTAATTATATTTTGACTTTTCTTACTTCTTTACATATAAATGTTTTTACAAACTCATTCCTCACATGTATAAATCCTCACTTCCTCCATACACTCCCACAACCCATTCTATCTAATCACTTGTTAACTCTTCTTACCTAACAAGTGATTCACTCTTCAACATACACTCCAAACATCTTCTTCCTTAAACCATTCCATAATCACAAATGCCTACTCTTTTCTCTCTTATTGGCAATGTGATCATTAACCCAAATCAATCCTTTGATTTCATCCTAAACCTTATTACCTTCATACTTATCTTTCTAAACACTCCTTAAACACAATCAACCTTCTTTACATACACCTTCACCAAATAAACCCCAAATCTTATCCTCTACAATATTCTCTTACACAATATACTTCTCTTGTACCTTATGTACCTTTATTTCTCCTACATTCCCAGCCAATATCTTCTATATCTTTTCAAAACATTCTCCACCACATATCTACTATTCATATTCTCCTCTATACAATTCAAATTACACATACACATACACTTTTTCATCTCAACTCTTGATCAAACCATGTCACCAATCTAAGTACACACATTTTTTCTTTCTTAAACCTTGGATTGCTTCCCAAACAAACACAACAAACACACTCTCTTCTTTACCCTTAATAAAGCCATCTCATCAATCCAAACTCTCTCATTCTATTCTCAACCATTGGATTGATGCCTCATCTTAAACAAACAAACTTACCATCACAAACATTCTCTTCTCACTCACATAATAAACACAACCTCTTTATCACCCTTGATCTTGCCATATCACCTATCCTACATACCTCTCTTCTTCGCATACTCACCATTCATTTTGAATGAGATTGAGAGGCTCCTTTTCATCACATCATGACAACTCACACATAACTCATCCATCCTTATCCAACATGTGTGTTAATAGATTTGAAATTCAAATTTCAAATTCTCCCCCTTTCTTACCAAGTAAAGAATATTCCAAGAATATTCCCTTAGTTTCTAACTAACCCTTTCTATCTTTAGTTGGATCCCAACTAGGCTTGTTACACATTTGAGGAATACCCAAAATACCCCTTTCGATAATTCTTTTCTATCTCTACTTTATCGAATAAGCAAAACACTTTTAATACTTCACAAACATTTTATCAAATGGTTATTTAAGTTGGTTGACCTTGAGCATAAGAATGATTGAAATGTCATAGCGTGAAGTACAATTAGGGGTTTAACAAGAACAGGTAGTTAAAAAAAAAAAACTCAAGAAACTGGCAGCGCTGCCCACGCGTCTTTGACGCTGTGCCAGCGCCCAGTTCCTTGAGTTTTTTCTTCGAGACTTTTGGTTTTTAAATACTCGTTCTTGTTAAACCCCAATTGTACTTCACACTTATGACCTATAAATTCATTCTTAGCTCCAAGGTCAACCAACCAATGGCCATTTGATAAAATGTTTGTAAAGTATTAAAAGCGTTTTGCTTATTTAATAAAGTAAAGATATAAAAGAATTATCAAAAGGGGCATTTTGGGTATTCCTCAAATGTGTAACTAGCTAAGTTGAGATACAACTAAGGGTTAGAAGGACTAGTAGAAACAAAAAATATTTCTATACTTGTGAGAAAGGGGGGAAGAATTTAAAATTTAAATTTAAAATTATATTAACCACATGTTGGATACGGATGAGTGAGTTGTCAAGATGTGACTTGATATGATAGAAGGGAGCCTATTGAGATGAGAAGAGTACACTTGGTTAAGTGACTTGATCAAGGGTGATGAGAAGGTTGTGTTTGTTATGTGAGTAAGAATGAGTTTATAAGAGATATAGGTTGTGTTTGTTAAGATTAAGCATCATTCTATGGTTTGAGAATAAATGAGGGAGTCTGATTGATGAGTGGCTTGATTAAGATAATAGGTAAAAGTGTGTTAGTTGTGTTTGTTTGAAAAACAATCTAAGGGTTGAGAAGTAAAGAGTGTAATAAGTTGATTGGTGACATGACTTGATCAAGGGTAGAGATAAAGAAGTGTGTGTGTGTTAATTTGAATTGTATGGGGAAGAAGATGAATAGTGAGTATGTGGTATAGTATTTTTTGAAAAGATATAGAAATTAGGCTAGGAATAAGGGAGACACATAAGGTACTAAGGTACAAGAGAATACATTGTGTATGGGAATATTGTAGATGATAGGATTTGGGGTTTTATATTGGTGAAGGTGTATGTGAAGATGGTTTTTCTGTTAAGAAGTTTTAGGAAGATAAGTATGAAGTTGATGGTGTTTATGATGAAATCAAAGGATTGATTTTGGGTTAATAATCAGATTGACATTAAGAAGGAAAAGAGTGAGCAAATGTGATTATGGGATTGGTTTAGGAAGAATGTGTTTGGAGTGTGTGTGGAAGATGAAATCACTTGTTGGGTAAGAAGGTTAAACAAGTGATTAGATAAATATGTTTATAGAAGAGGTGAGGATTATACATGTGAGGATTACATTGTAAAAACAATTGTATGTATGAGTAAAGGTAAGTATAATTAATTTTCCAAATACCACAAACTCATTTAGTCATTTAGACTTTAATCCAATATGATCAACATTGGATTTGATCACTAATCATCTTGATGCAAACAATCTAAGTGCTTTGTATCTTAAGTAAAGCATATTCCATAGCGGGAAAGGATATGTTTACACAAAGTGACCTTTGACTTAGTTTAACGAATAAGGGAGTAAAACCCGTTACATGATTAGGAACAACGTAAATCCGGATTAAGGTCAAATGAATACTTTTTCTTGTTGGTATGTTGAACGTATGATCATACTAGGTTTAGAAAGAAGTTTCGGCCTTGGCTAGAGGCGTTTGATAATGATTTTGATTTGGCGTTTTATGGAAAAATAGGAGGATTCGTTTTTGCTCCTCTCTAAGTCTAAACATCATTTGGAGTGTTTCCAAATGCTCAAATATCATATACATACCTTTATTGAAGTTTCAAGATGTGTCGGGTAAGATGAAAGCCGACAAGTGTAAAATCCGCAAAACGGATTTCGCGTATGGCGCGCTGGCCACGCGCTGACGCGTACCCAGCGTGCTAGATTGTGAAATCTGGTTTTACGGATTTAAGCTACCATTTGTTATTTTATGTTTTACGAATGTTTATTTGACATCATTAAAACATAAAGGAGATCCTTAGTCAATGTTGCACCAACAGCTTCTTTAGTTATGCCCAACTTGACCATACTTTGTGCAAGTGACACTTTTACCTTCCCTGGTCAATTTTCCACCCTTCGCCATTACATCAGAAAGCTTAGATGCACTCTTCTTTCTTTTCTTCCTTAGCCTACCTGGTTGTGGGGTATACTTGGGTGAGGTAAGTATACCTGGGAGATTTGACTTAGGTCACAGACTGGTCCATCAACTGGATTGACTTTGAACCTATACATATCTTGCCATGTGGTAAGCCAATAACTCTGATGAACATAAGACTATGGCACTCATGTTTGTTATCCATTACTTGCCATGTTCCATATGGCTCTCACTACGTACCTGCATGGTATTCCTCTTAACTCCCACTTCCTACATGTGCATACTCTCTCCCTTATATTACTTACACATTACTCTCCCCATTCCAATCAACCTACCAATTCAATCTATTGTCATAATACTATTTAACAAAATACTGTAATAAATTATTGTCTAAGTAATTGAAAGATTTCATACATTGATTTGTGCAACAACCTTGAGAATTACCTTAAACAACCTTTCAGCATTAGGGGTAAGTGGTCCATTGCACTTTCTAATAACAAGCCGAACATTTACAATTCTCTTCATGAGGTATTCCCTTATGAATTCCAAGCAAGTTATGATTGGCTTGTCCCTTCCATCAACAAGTTTCCTGTTTAAGACCATACACATGTTGTTCAATAAGATATTAGTATGAGCCCTTCTTGCAACACATCATTAGAATAGTTTAGTCACATATTTGAAGTACATTATTGATGATTAAAGTTATTTAAGTTACCTTAAAAGTGGCACCTAGCCTAGTGTTGTGGTGGAATCAGTCTTAACCAATCATAAGCTTCTTTGTTGTGTTCTTTAAGAGTTTCCATATGTTTATCAAAATGTTAGATTGTGATAGCGGTGGCACATTTCAACAAAAATTATTTGTATAATTTACCTCTCCAAGTAACCTTTACTTTATCATTAATGTGTTTGAGGTAATATCTATGCTCAGCACATGGACACATTTCTGCAATTGCTGGTATCGCTCCCTACAATAAACAATTAAAGTAATTAACAAGTAAACCAATTAACAAAATCATTTAAAAATAAGTAAAGTACATACCTTTTGTCTATCATTTATGAAGGTAATATTAGAATTCCTGAACAAGTCTAGATCATTACCAAGACAGTCTATAAACTATTTCAAGATTTTTTTGTTTCACCCTACACTAATGCATAAGCAATTGGGTATATTCAATTATTTTGAATCTATACCAACTGCTGTAAAAATCTGTCCTGGGAATGAACCGAACAAAAAACAACCATCAAGTCTCATAAATTCTCTTTGTTATGTTCTAGATCCATCTTTTAGTGCACCTAAACAGATGTAAATCCTCTTGAACTTTCTTTCCAAACCTGATGTGTCACCAATTCTGTTTACATCAATCTTCACAGTTGTGTTTGGATTTTTTTTCCTTTTAACTCCAAGCAATAATCCATCAACTATGAGAACTGCTTTGTATAATCCTCATAGACTTTTTAATAACTTTCTTCTTGGCTCTATAAACCTTCATCTTTGAAAGTCTTAACTCAAATTTTTTTGTAACTGATCTTTAAGGGCAGACATTGGAATTTTAGGGTTAGGTTTAATGGTTTCCTCTACTTCTTTTGACAAAAAAGAAGTTGTGCATATTTTGACAGTTCTTGACTGCAGACAGTTGTAGATATCATAAAATCTCTTTACTTGCCATGTCTCCTCGTTGTTTAGTTTGGAACATTGCAGAACCCAAGGGCATCCATTAAAATATTTTGACCCATTGTTAGACTTTAAGTTGCCACTATCTTTTGTCTCTTTGTTAAACTTAGCAGACCCACTAGCTTCACTTGGCCCATCAGTATTACTTGGCCCATCATCTACACTTGGCCCATCAAATGCAAATACTTGTAACTTTCCCCTACATATAACTCTAACCCTCATCTTGTCATTTTTCTTCAAATGTAGTTCCTCGGAGCTAGAAGAAGAAGATCTATAATCAGCACTACTAATCTTATCTGCATCACTTGTCGTAGTCCCGACATGTTTAGAAGTCGTTGCCTTCAATACTTCTTCATTGCGGATGGTTGCCATACCTTCTTCTTACAGAAATTTATAGGTTTCAAACTATTATTCACAATTTCAAATACATATAATCGATGCATGATGACAATCAATATGCTTTCATTACCCTAAACTTTTCATTTGTATATGGCTTTAATGATATCGAGTCCACATATGTGCCATATTTTCATCACTACGGTGGCCAAGCGTAGTTATGAAAATACTTAACATACGCATACTCAACATCCTTAAAAAAATACTCTTACAACAAGATTTTACTCTTAACTATATACCACCTACGCGTATAACTACCTTACTTCTAAGTCATACTACACTTAACGTCTATACTTGCAATAACACTAAACGCGTCTAGGGGAGGTCTAAGTCCAGGAAATCCTAAGTGAAATTCTAAATCTCTTAGACCAAGGCTCTGATACCAAGTTGAAACACCCCCTTTTAGAAGACTTGACTAAAAGTACTAAAAATTTAAACTTTTCGCGCGGAAACGGCATACCAAAACGGACCTTATGTCGCTCTTTAATGAACTGACAAAAATCTATAAACTTTCAGTCTTTGAGAATATTTTTAAATAAAACTAGACTAAATTACCTAAAAACATGGGTGGCACGTCTTTTAACTCCTCATGGTTAATTTTTTACAAATTTTTAAAGTTCTAAAACTTCTGCCGAAATCAATCTAGCCGGGCGGCTAGAATCCATGCCGAACGTTTGGATTTTTTTGGTCACACAAAACTTATTTTTTGACACTTTTTCTGAAAACCAACCTCCCGGACTCGATATTACACCAAACCTTCCATAATCCTTTATGACAACATAAAGTTTATAAAAATATAAAGTTTTGGCATTTACATTACACGGATACGTGTTTTACCAAAATGGGTAGAATATGTTAAACGCTCCATATGACCCATTATGCAAATCTCTTGAGGAACATACATACGCTCTTAAAGAAAGTGTGTAACAACATTACTATAACATACTAAATACGACCATACAAGTTCATGACCCGTAACATTTAAAATGGGTAGAATTTGTTAGATACCAAACACCCCTTTTAAACTTTACACAAAATACTTTAACCACTACTTAGACTTTGTTCATGACACAAACCAATCCCGACACATAAATACATCATCAAAATCATTTTCATGACACTTGGGAGATTCTAAAATTGATTAGCTCGATCGAGATCTTTCATATTACCCGCTATACGTAAAATGGGGAATAACCGTCTATATACAAATCTTTCTACTTCATTACTTTCCCTTACCTTTATCCGCTACACCTGAAGCTACAAAATAATCAACTATAACATATAAGCAAAACGCTTAGTAAGTAAATGGTATAACAATCTAAAAATACACAATTCGAAAATCATGCCATACACCATAGCTAGTCCATCAACTAGCTAAGCTAAACGATATGGGGGCACATACCTTACGCCAAATAAGTTGGCCTAACATGTCCAACCTCTCAAGATTGAACATTTCCCATAGTTAGCCAAACGACTAACTAAGCTAAATCCTAGAATTGGATCCAAAACTAGCTATCGCACCCTATATCCTAACCACATTTCATTACCATGTAACAAACATGATAAAGCTAACAATTCACAAACCATTATCATAAATAAAATATGATAAAGCTATAAACCATGTTATAACCAAACAACATTGTGGTTGTAAGCCGATTGAATTAGGGTTTTGATTTTTTTTAACGGCGAATTTTATTGAAAGAAAAAACTAACAAGGAGCTAGAAGATTACAAAGTGACAAGGTGAGGGTTTTTAAGCCACTCAATCTAACTAAAATAAGCTTTACATCTGTAACGACACCAGTAGAAAGATCTAGATTGCACTTCATCAAAAATAGTCGCCTTTGATGGAGACTCAGAACAGAAGATAGTTTTATTACGGAAGTTCCAAATATGCCACCACCTCACATAACAAACTCTTTCAAAAATACGCTTATGATTGATCGAAAGCCGAAGACTCAAGATCCAAACCAACCATTCTTCATAAGAAGAAACTTCCATATACGGAATATTTCACCAGCTGGTGATCAAATGAAGGATATCTCTAGCAATTTGGCAAGTGAAGAAGATGTGCCTAGTTCATTCCACCGCTTTACCGCATGTAGGGCATAGAATAGAGTCAATATCCATTCCACGATGAGAAATGTTCAATCTAGTTGGAAGATTATCTAACTTGATTTTCCAAGCTAAAACATTTACCTTAATAGGCACCGCTTTGATCCAACAAGTGCTAGAAAAGACCTCTGATAACGTGAACTCGTCGATCAATTTTCTAATTGAGGCAACGGTGAAATCTCCTGAACTTTGGAAGGACTAAATCCATCTATTCCTGATGTTTTTACGAGAAGAAGTACCTGCCACCATCGCCTTAGAGATCAAACTGATCTTGCTTCCCTCCTCCCCTAGGGATTCACGACGAATGTGAAAGCCAAGCTATTTTTGAGATATTAGAAGCAACATCAAGTTTTTGCAAAGATTCTAGTGCGTAAGGCCCTTGTAAACAAAATAAAAACGCAACATCCTCATGCCCCAAGTTTCTTCCCAAAACAAAGTATCTGAACCGTTGCCCACTTTTTTGTTAACGAAACTGAGTAAATTTAAATCCCGTTTCTTTAACAAATACACCTCTTTAACAAGTGAGCCAAATAGAAGGATAAGAGACTTTCACCTGTTTACCAATTTTTTCGTGATCTCCATGAATAGATTTGATGACGTTCGCCCATAGTGAAGAGTTTTGAGAAAGGAAACGCCACACCCATTTAAACATGAGAGCTCTATTCAGAGCGTATAAGCTTGAAATTCTAAGGTCGCCTTTTTCTTTAGAAGCTAACACATTTGTCCATTTCACCCAAGTCGGTTTTTTAGCAAGAGGATCAGAACCATTGAAAAAATGTGAACGAATGGATTCCATACGTTGCAGAATCTTCATAGGAACTTTGAATATAGACATATGATAAATAGGCATCGATCCTAGAACCGATTTAAGAAGGGTTAATCTACCTCCTATCGAAAGAGTCTTCATCTTCCATTTAGATAAACGAGAAGCCATTGCTTCGATCGTTTCATTCCAAGACTGGATTCTAGACATATGGCCACCCACTTTCGAACCTAAATAAGTAAATGGAGTTTTAAGAGTGACACAACCAATCTTTCTAGCTGCTTGAGCCACTTTGTCAGCATCCACATAAATCCCCATTAACTTACTTTTAGACATGTTGAGACGAAGACCTGATGCACGGTGAAAGCATTCCAAAACTTGAACAATCGTATCAAGATTTGACTCATTCCATTGACCCATGAAAATAACATCGTCGGCGTAAAACAAATGGGAAAGTTGAAGAGAGGGACTTAACATAATACCTTTGAACATACCAGCATCAACTATTCTTTGGAATGAGATGTGTAATGTTTCCATAACCAAAATGAACAAGAAAGGAGATAAAGGATCACCCTGTTTGAGACCTTTGTGGAATTGAAATTCTTCCGTAGGACTACCATTCACAATAACCGAACCCCTAGATGATCGAAGACAACTTTGAATCCAAGAGCACCATTTCTCACCAAAACCGAACCTTCTCAAAATGTCGTCCAAATAATCCCATCGAACCGAATCAAAAGCCTTTTCGAAATCCACTTTGAAAACCAAAGACTGCTTCTTTTTCGATTGACACCATTGAACAATTTCGTTTAGGATAAATGGACCATCGAGGATTTGCCTATCCGCAATGAAAGCTGATTGAACTTCATTTACGAGATCACCCAGAACGAGAACAAGGCGATTCGCCAAGATCTTGGCAATGATTTTATACATACTACCAATTAAGCTAATAGGTCTAAAGTCTTTGACCATGTTAGCATCGCGAGTTTTCGGAATCAAGGCAATAAACGAAGAGTTGCTGCCTTTAGGAAACTGACCATGATGAAAAAAACTCGTCACAGCATCAACCACGTCACTCTCTAAAATATTCCAGTAACGACGATAGAAACCGAACGTGAAACCATCGGGGCCAGGAGACTTATCGGTACCACAATCCCAAACCGCCCTTTTTATTTCATCTTTTGACACATCACACTCCAGGTCGATAATTTGATCAGGCTGTAGCGTATTTGGAAAGTTTAGATCAAGTTGGAGACGAGAATCTTGTGGGTGATCAAAACGATTTTTAAAGTGAGACAGAAATTCCCGTTTAACCAGGTGAGGGGAGTCAATCCAGTTACCATCGACCAAAATGCCACGAATGGCTAGCTGACTTCTTTTTTTATTGAGAATTCCGTGGTAGTACTTAGAATTCTCATCGCCCTCGATTGCCCATTTAATCTTTGATTTTTGGGCAGCTTCCAATGATTGAAGGTTCTCTAATTCTTGAAGGGATCTGACAACATTAGCTCTTTTGTTTACGATCTCTACATCACCACAGCCTTTGTCTATTATCAAGTCCAAATCAGCAAGATCAGATTTAAGAGTTCTCTTCCTGTTAATTGAGGACATCGTATTTCCTTTGTTCCATAAGCGAATCTTTTCTTTCAAGTGTTTCAGTTTCTTCATCAGTTTAGTCATAGCATTTGGCTCCACCACAACAGCTTCTTTCCAAGAATCTTCAACAAATTTATCAAAACCTTTAATTTCGAACCAATAATGAAAGAACCTAAATGGAACAGGTCCGTAATCGTAATGAGATTCACGCATTAAGATTGGACGATGATCAGATAAGAAGCGTTCCAATGTGATAGCAGAAATATTTGGACATGAATTCATAAGACTTTCGGAGATAAGAAAACGGTCAAGTTTGCTCATCTTGGAAGCAGATTTATGACACCAGGTATAAGAACATCCTCCTAAAGGCACTTCTTCTAAGCCCGCATTAGAAATGAACAAGTTAAACGCATTAGCTCCATGCACATTAAAAACCGAACCAAATCTTTCATCTTTTTTCCGGACTTCATTAAAGTCCCCCATAACAACAACCTCACCTGCCCACTGAGCTATCACATGAGACAAGTAATCCCACAACATCTTCTTTTCACTAAGATCTTGAGGGGCATATATCGAAATGATGAGAAGTTTAGTACCGTTAGGAATCCAATCACCTCTTACCATGACAAAATAGTCTGAGATAGTAGCATTAAGTTTGCTAAAAGATTTAGGATCCCAAACACATAAAATCCCACCCGAGTTACCAACGGAAGCACTGTGAGCATAATCAAAAGCAAGATTTCCCCAACATCTCTTGATACTAAAGAGATCAATGTTCTCCATTTTTGTTTCCTGTAAAGTTAAAAAATTAACCTTGTTAGTCACGCATAACTCCTTAACCCAATCTTTTTTGGCCTTTTGGGCAAGGCCTTGGATGTTAAGAGACATAAAGTTCATCGATTGACATCGTTCACTCCTTGGGATTTGATGATCTCTTCTATGTTTTTAATGCATCCCTCCATGTTATAGCCCATAGTATGTCCCACCTTAACCATTTCCTCCATCACTTGTAATATAGATCCACCTGTACGTGAAATATTAGATTTTTTAAAATGTCCAGAACATGTGGACTCCGCTGCATCTTCGTTGAACTTATCTTTCAGAACTTCCTCTTGAATATTGTTTAAACGCTCGCCTGTAAACTTGTTTGATTGCCCTTCTGAATTGACATTATCATTTATAGGTGTAAAACCTGGGGGGTATTTCAAACTGTCTTCCAAATTGAATTCTTTGTGGTTGTTCTCCTTATTCTTGGTGAGAAGTTTGTATATGTTGAAAGGGTCTTCTGAATGCGTCTTTTGTTTTTCTACAGAAGCATTTTCGGCATTAATGTGGATTGAGGCATCATCAAAAATTGTGTCTGGAACAGCTTCCGTATCACTATCACCTTCCAATTCTTCATCTTTTTTTAAGTCATTAATCAAATCATCATCGTTGTCCGAGTCGTCATCGTTATCCTCCATAAAATCAGGTTCCCAGCCAGGAACCTCTTTAGCTCGAACCCAAAACAATTTACCACGATAAATGATTTTAAACGACTCAAGAATATTAGATGTAATATTCGTGTTGATGCAGATTCTTTTTGTGTAGAAATTCCCGTCCTCATGAGAATCAGCATGAATTAAGGTACCCCACTTAGAAGCAATGCGTTTGAATGTATTATCAGACCACATTTTTAAAGGAACGCCTTCTATATCTACCCATGCAACCCTCCCTTCAACAAAGAAGTCAGTTGATGCTTGTTGAATCTTTGCGAACCAAGTACCAATACCCACATTAGATTGAAAAGTCTTTTTTGCCTCCTCCGATTGAAACTTGATCATTACCCAGTATCCACCCATATATTTGAGATCAATGTTGTCGAAACCTTCATTAACCAGGACCACCTTCAAGTTAGATAAGGACTCAAAGTTTTTTACCTTACCCATCAAACAACAATTGAAGTTTTGTTGGTTCAGGCATGAATCATCAAGCATCATTGCTGGAATGTTTTCCGAGTCTAGATTATGTGATTGAGAACCTTTAACCACATGAGCGTATGAATTAGAGGTCCCATTTGGCCCTTTAGTTTTAAGAGGCACGCCTAAATTATGCCTGCTTTCCCCAATTTTGGCTTGATTATTGTTTTTGTACAGAGGCGGCCTCTGAAACCTAGCAAGGTTAGCGTGAATTTTATGACGTCCGACCCACACCGTACATAAATTATTAACCAAACGATCCACGTCAAAGATTTTAATGAAACGAACAAAACCAAATCTTTTACCAGCTTTCGATTTTCGATTAGGGATAAAAGCATCGACGACATACCCATATTGCTTGCAGGTGTTCCAAAGATCTTTAGCAGAGAATTGATCAGGGAAGTTAGTGACGAATACCGAAGTAGAGATGTGTTGAACATCGTCCTCCTTAGAGCGAAAAATTCCTATTGAAAATTGAAAAAAAAGTTTTGAAAAATTAGGGTTTGAGAAAAGGTTTAAAAATTAGGGTTTGAGAATAGGGATCAGATGACGACAAAAAATAATGATTAAGAAATTAAGGTTTATGAAAAATAATGGTTGGGGAATGTGATCAGGAAAAGTTTTAGGAAAAAAGGTTATCGGAAATCGCCTTGGTGGCATCGGAAATCGCCATCATCAGAAATCAAGGTTTTGTAGATGCCATCGGAAATCAAGGTTTTATTATGGTTTTGTAGATCTGAGTTGCATAGGACATGTATGATTTTACTATCCTAGAAACTATGGTTTGTGATTAGGTGGTGTGGATGAGATCTAGTAGTATAGGGATGAAAAGTGAAATTGGTAGATTTAGGGAAAGGATGATGCACTAAAAAGAGCGCCAAAAGGGAAAGGACGAAACTACCCATCCCGACTTTGGGAGATAACGAAAAAACTAACAAAAGTTCGCTAGAGGGACCAAACCCGTAACGGGTTAAAACCACGGGGAAGAGACCCGTTAAAAAATCTGGCGAGAGACCATTCGTGAATAACCCAACAAACCACAAGAACCATTTAAGTAATTAACTCTAATAACTTTCTAACTTCGCTTTTGAGCTTAACACTATAATTGCATTGTAACATTTTTTTGCAAAAACCTCTAAGCGATACGTAAGATTTTGTGTTACTTATTAGTGTAGAAGGTGTGGTAGCTGCATATCTTCAGGAAAGCATGACAAATCAGCAAGGGAAAAAACTGCAACTCACATTTCGAGAAAATATAAAAATAAAAATAATGGAAGAAAGAGAAAGTTAAAGGAAAAAAATTGAAGAGAGAAAAAGCTTATATGGAGCTGACATGACGAGGGAAAACCCCTCAGCACACCCTCCACCCTACTCCGTCTTTTTTTTCAAAGGGAAGCTGCTAAGAACCAAACAGTTTGTAGTAGATGACTTTTAGAGGGTTCGGTACGTGGGCTGGTAAGGTTGGCGCCATTGCACCATCCAAGGTTTGCCAACGTCGCACCATACAGGGCCTCACGCCGTAGACCCTCGCACTGTACATAACAACCATTGCGATTGAAATTTTTTTTGAAATACGACCGTTATTAAACGGTAGGGGAGCGGATTTTTTAAAAAAAATACCCTAAAAAATTCAATTTTTACCCCTTAAAAATATTATAAATATCTCCTTATTATTTCATACTTCACACACACTTCCAATATATTTTCTACTTCAATAATACTCAATTTTTTCCCCATTATTTAATGATGAACTTGCCGATAAAGCTCCGGAATGTCCATTTGTAGTAAACGGATATACATACAAGAAAGGTTCCTATTTAGCCGACGGTATTTATCCAGCATGGGCTACGTTTGTCAAAACCTTTTCTATTGCAAATGATGAAAAAACCTTGAAGTTTAAAAGAGTTCAAGAAAGTTCAAGAAAAGATATTGAACGAGCTTTCGGAGTCCTACAAGGTCGTTGGGGAATTATACGACAACCCGCTTGTTCTTACCAAATCAACGCGCTGAAAAGAATCATGTATTGTTGTATAATATTACATAACATGATATTGGACGACGAATGATTTGAAGTGAATATAAGAGATATGCTCTTTTGTCCAGAGCCGAATATTCAACGAACCTGGGTCGAAAGATGCGATTTACATGTTAGGAAGACAAAAGAAATTCGAGATAGAAAAGTGCACAACGATCTTCGACGTGACTGAGCATTTATGGAATAATCACTAGTTTGTAATTATTATTTCTTGTTTACGTACTTTGTTTTTTATTTTTATATACTTTTTTTTATGTAATGTGTTTTAATTTAATGAAGTTTATTTTAGTTATTATGTTTTATTTTATATAATTGAAAAAAAAATTAGGCCAACAACACCACATTTTCTGGTGCTAAGGGATACCGCAAAAAATATGGTGCCCATTGGAGTTTTTGCTGCCGTGGCAGTACTTTTTTCCACTTTTTCCCAACGGCACCGGTCCAACAGCACCACGATACCTAGCTCTTTTAAAATGGAAGTCGATAGGAACCAAACAATTTGTAAACGATATCGTCGCACCGGACCTTCCTTTAAAATGGGTTATATATCTTTTGTTTTGTATATAAGTAGTGATAAATAGTTAGATATCGAACATATATCAGGCATTGAATTCGATCTGTAGTTTACGAGTGTAATAAGATCATAGGATGACCGTGGTTTGTAGGTATACAACTCTGTTTATGCCCATGTAGTTTGTATTTGATTTTTTCTTACAATTTACACATATCATCACTCTTGTATTTTTTTTCAACGCAGACAAAATCCTAGTTGTCCTATTATAAGATCGTTATACAACAAACACAAGATAAGGTTAGTTAAAATTTCATGTACATAATCAGTCCAAAGTCCGGTTAACAAACTTTGACTTTGAAAAGTCGTTCAAGTTTTGTGACTTATAATCTTAAACAAACACGATTACTCGCGCGGTGCTGCGGGACGTTAATTTTTCTCACGTTGTTGCGGGGCATTATTATTATTATTATTTATGTATGTTGTGCGTGTTTATTTTTCCAGTCTCATGTTTAATACTTTGTTTTTTTTCTTATATGAGCTTATGTGTTGGGCCTCATGTTTAAAGGTTTGTTTTTTTGGCTATTCGGCTTTTTTTTATTTGTATTTTGTGCGGGTTTATTTTTTCGGTCTCATGTTTAATACTGCGTGTTTAATTTTACGTGGCGTTAATTCTTTTTTTCGTTTTTTTTAATTTTTTTTTGCGGATTTTTTTTTCCATCTAATGTATAATAGTTTGTTGTTTTTTTTATATGGGCTGAGTTGTACGTTTCTGCCATGTCGATTATTTTAAAGTTATTAAGTATCGAAGATATTTCCGCGAGTATTTTTTTATCTGAATAAATCAGTATTTTTGTAATATTTTTGTCCTCTTATTTTGTGCCAGCCAATTTTATTTTTTTTTAAAAACACTAAGTGTGCCGGCTCAAAGTGGGAACCCAATAAACCGGCTCAAAGTAAGAGCCCAAGTAGCATGTAGCATGAACGGTGCAAAAGAAGACAAAATAAGGATTTGAACTTAGTATATAGCACAATACAATGTGAGGTTTTTTTTTTTTAATTTTCATGTTGGACTTGTGTGTTTGTTGGACCAAAATGAGTCCACTAAAAGGCTTAGCACAAAATGACAAAATAAAAAACTCATAATTAGTATATTGTTCAATTTATTCAAATTTCACTAATTCAATGATTATGGTCATTGATATGCTTTAGTTTCTATGATCAACTCGAACTTGTTAAAAGTTGTCACGTGTAAGCTAAGGGTGCGTTTGATATGCAACCGGGAATTAATAAGTATGATTTTGATTACAAAAATGTGTCATAGAAAAGTATCATTGTCATTGTTTGGTATAAAATTTAAATAGAAGGTATTATTTTTTATCGGGCTCATTCAATTACAAAAAAAAAATATCATTAAAATACAAAAATATAACATGTTAAGTGTTAAAAGTTAGAAGTAAACATAAAAAGTACATTGACCTCAAGAATTTTTGAGAAAAGGCACCCATCTATAGTACTATGAATCTATCATTGTTGATATCATACCTTGGTATCAAATGTTTAACCAAACATCTTATATGAGAATGAATGTGATTGATTCCTATATACTCAAACTCAAACTTGTTATTGACTATAACAAGAGTTTAAAAACATCTAATCAACCACCAAAATGGTTAGATAACAAGAGTTTCAAGATCAGTAAATACACACACAGCAAGTAGAAAGGGCCATCCTCGCAAAAAAAAAAACTTTTATTTAAACTTATGGGTGCCAATTGTATCAATCAAACATTCAATTTTTTAAGTCTAAAAGTGTGTTTGGATTACCTTATTTTGCAAAGCTTATGCTTATTCAAAGTTCAAAAAGCTCACAAGCCCACCCTTTTCGACTTGCAAGCTTATCATGAGAGTTTGTCCAAACTTAGCTTTAAAGGGTATGAACTTATAAAAATTTGAAAAGCCAAAACCAAACTTGCTAAATTTTTTATGAACTTTATAAATTTCTCATGAACCACAGAAGAAGAAAGATATTGGCTTCTAAATTTTTAAACAAACACATAATCCCATCAAATAAGCTTAGAGAACCACTTCCCAAAAGTATAGATTAAGCTCATAAGCCAAAGACAGTGACTAGAAGACTTTTCAAACTAAAAAAATCCCACAAGACCACTACAAATTAAGCTAATCCAAACACCAACTAATCACAAATAACCCAAAACAAAATACAACTTTTTAAAGAAAATGAATGTAGTCACCAATAGACGCAAACAGCTAGCTAAAACATTTATTTAAGAAAATAAATTATCGAAACCAAATTATGAAATAACAGGTTTCATTTTATCACATATTAAAACATGATAAATATTTTCATAAAAGATAAAACAAATTATTCGAAATATATGAAGTTCGGTAAGCAGATTAATCCACTAAAAAACGACAACCGGCCAGTAAAACTTCATTTATTATATTTAGCTACAGCCCTTTTGGCAATCAAAAGCAAAGTATTTAACAAACCTTACTCTTGGTACAATATAGCAAATGTATGTACTAGTCTTAATCTTAAAATTTTACTTAAACAAAAATAACTTGAACAATGATATAAGATAAGATCAGGATCTTCGCATTTTACCAACAGAATCACGGTGATTCACCGTGATGTTCTAGGTAAAATGAGAGAATCGTAACCCTATGAGTAATATGTGTTGCATTGTTGGGTGTAGTGAAACCCTAGATGTGGCTATGTTTTATACAGGGTGTTAGTATGATGATTTAGGAGATTTGTGCCCTAAAAACGTTCGGCTTCATGGGCTTCTTTAAGTATATGTTTTTGGGCCTGTCAAGTTATTTGGCTACTTGGGTCTAGAGATGCAAATAAATCGGTTAAAACCGGTTTTTGGTTATTAGAAAACCGGTTTTAAAAAAACCGGTTTTTCTAATAACCGGTTTCGGTTTTATCGGTTTTTTTGAAATCGGTTTTTTTCGGTTATAAATGTTTGGAATCGGTTTTTTTCGGTTATAAATTTTCGGAATCGGTTTTTTACCGGTTCGGTTTTTTTCGGTTATAAATGTTCGGAATCGGTTTTTATACCGGTTCGGTTTTTTTCGGAATTTAAAACTTCGAATATTTATTTAATAAACTTGTTAATTATCAAACATTTAATTAAACAATACACCGGAAACATACTAAACAAATACAATCATAAATAATAACACTTAGTAGATATGTTTGGGACTAGTTTAATATTATGAAATTCAATAATCTTGTTATATGATTTTACTCTTTCGCTTTCCGCTTCAAATTACAGGTCCATTTTACTACTTTTTTTTTATCTCAAAATGAGTGTTTATTTGCATATTTTAATCATTCAAAATGGGGCTCAAAGGTTTATATGATATATTTATCGATCTTTTTTATAGTACTTTACCTATAACCTTTAATTCTAGAAATATTATTGATCTTATAGCAATTTATGAAGGTGTTGGTATACGTCATGAGAAAGGACAGTTTGGATGTATTACATTCGATCTTCAGTTTGTATATGAACAGGATGCCCTTTTCAGGTTAATTGTTCATATGTAGTTGCAACTCCATAGTTAACAGATTTCATAATTAAATAACGCTAGAAAGTTTAGGTCATTCAAATCTTTTTTGGACTGTGGGCTGTGAAACTAGATTTCTCATTTTCAAATAGACCCACATACGAAGTCTCCTTCAATTCACCTTGCTCGCCCAAATTGGGGTTTGATGGGATCAGAGAACGAAAAAAAAATAATTACGATAGTGGTAGAAAAATTGCGGGAGGAATGACAAGATCCCACTATTTCCATAAGTTAACGAGATACGTTGAGCCAGAATGTAGTCGATAAAATATGATTAATGGTATATTGACTCGTTGCATAGTAGACAAACATTATGTTGTACTGTATCCGTCCTATAATGACGGTCAAACTTATTATTTTGGTTTGTCTCAAGACACGGAGTAATTATTAACTATCAAATCTTAATTAATAAAGAAAATGTTCAAAATTAAAGATAGCATGTTATGGTTTGACAAGAGACGAAAACAGGACGGGGGCAGGACAAGCTCTTAGCTTTAAAAAATTATTAAAGTTTGCCTCTTTAAATATAACTTTCTAAATTCGCTTGTGAGTTTGAGAGTGTAATTGCATCGTAATAGTCGCATTTTTTGTCAAAACAATAGTCTTTTTTCCAAAATCAACATGTCAACATACATTTTATTTTGGATAGGTGTTCGTGTATGTGTCGGATAGAAAGCGATATGAATGGGTCCTCATTCAGAAGATATTGTCATTATCCCAAAGGTTAAAACCTGACCACGTGACTGTGGCGCTCCCCGGACATCTCGGAAACACTGAGCCAATAAGGACCCACCGATGTCAGGTCAACGCCATCAGGTACACATTTTTTTGGTAGTATAAATACCCCAGAGGCATTTATTACATTTCAACTGTTTTCTGACAATCATATTGATTACTCTCATTTATTTCACACATACCATCTCGCTCATTCTCACATCGGAGCTTGGTCTCGGGGTCAAACCAGAGACGAGGCTAACGCGTGTCTTACCTTGTGTGTAGGAACAAGGGAGAGATCATTCATTCCCGGAAGCAATCTAAACAGATCAACGGCTGAATGAGCTCCAATACGCCTGGAAGCCGGTGAGCAAGATTTTACTTCAACAAATTGGCGCCATCCATGGGACCACTCTTCGAACTACCATAGTTTTGAATGACGGGTCCTAATTCTGAACCGGTCACCCGGTAAAACAAGTCACTGGGAACGATGATAACCCAAACGACTCACCCAGCTTACAAGATCAAATCCTAGATCATGTGTCCTTACTCAAATCCCTCATCAAGCAACACAATGAAAGATCCGGAACGTTGATTGAACCTATCCGTCTATCCTTCGGTGAAGAAGATGGGAATAATAAGGGGAAGGGTCCGGACAACGGGTCAAGACGCGGGAGACGAAGACCTTCAGAATCCGTACAAGGAGGCCCTAAAGGGTCCACGTTCACCCGGTGAATCATTGAGTTCTCAGCCCCCAAGCACCGCATGCCTACAAATTTGAGGATCTACGACGGCTTCATTGACCCGGACGATCATGTCTCTCCCTCCGTGGGAGCTGTCAACCAAGGAGAGTGGCAGATGCCAGTGTGGTGTAGGATGTTTCAACAGACATTAAACGGGCCGGCAAGAGGTTGGTCCGACCGGTTACCGAACGGTTGCATAGACAACTGGCCGGATTCACGAGAAATGTTTATAGAGAGGATTGCGTTAAGGAGAAGATGCTTTAAAGACCCGACTGAAGTCTCCAAAATTATCCGAAAGGTCAATGAGACGTTGGCAGACTTTAAAGAGCGGTGGACAGATGAAATGAGTTATATCAAGATGTTCGGGAGTGATGCTGTTATCAGCTTCAATAAAGCATCTCCAAGTGCCCAGAGTTTTTTTTAAGGGAGGGCAAAGGCGCTTCTCCAAAGAGTGCCGACTTCAATTGATAAACCTGCTAAAAAACAACATCGACGTGTTCGCATGGCAGCCTTCGGACATGACCGGAGTCCCCAAGCGGATTACCAGACACACCTTAAACGTCAACATGTATGTTCCTCCAGTAGCACAGAAACGAAGAGTCTTGGGTACAGAGAAGAGCAGGGTGGTGATGAAAGAGGTTGATGAGTGGATTAAGGCCGACATTCTGAGGCCGGTCTGATATCCAACCGGGATTTTCAACCCGGTATTAGTGAAGAAGGTCGATGACACATGGAGGATGTGCATTGACGTTAAGAATGTCAATTCGGCATGCCCGAAGGATTACTATCCACTACCGGAGATCAATTTAAAAATTGAATCGGTTATGGGATTTCGTTTCAAATGTTTCTTGGATGCATATAAAGGGTACAATCAAATCTATATTTCTGAAGAAGACGAAGAAAAGACAGCATTTTATACCAATCAATAGACCTATTGTTACACTAAGATGTCGTTTGGATTGAAAAATGCCGGTGCCACATATCAAAGATTGGTTGATTCAATTTTCCAAATGCAGCTAGGTAAGAACTTAGAGGCATATGTTGACGACATGGTCATCAAGAGTAAGACGGAGCAGGAGATAATAATGGATATAACATAAACCTTTGATAATCTCCGAAAGATCAACATGTAGTTGAATGATGAGGTGTAGTTTTATACATTTTTCGAGGTCGTTTAACCCTAAAATCAAGCAAATATGCCCAAAATATGTGTTTAATCATTTCTTTTTGTCATTTTATCATTTGGGAAGCATTTGAAAGAAATACACGTGACTTTGACTTAATTTGGGAAGAAACGGGACAAGATTGCAACTCTACTCGAAGATCATGAAGATTTGGCACACAGTGCATGGAGACGGCGTCACAATTCCTTGTAACGACGTCAAAGTCATCAAGAGACGACGTCAAGATTTCTCACGACGACGTCAGAGTAGCCGACACTGAAGAAGCCCAAAGAAGATTCGGGTTGACAGCGTCGCAATTAACAAGCGACGCTGTCGCGACTTAAATCCTATATATACAAACCCTTATTTTTCATGTTTTGTGTGAAAAAACTTTGGAGGTCGATCATATACTTGTAGCAACTGTTCTTAGACGATTTTTAGGGTTTTATAACCTTTATGTAGCTACCATAACTTCATATTTAATTGAAATGAAGTATTTTATCACTTTTAATCTTTTGATATGTCTATGTATTGTTTGGTTAATTGTTCTTTGCTTTCAATTAACATGATTGGCTAAATTAATTTGTGTTTGCTTATGATTGCATGAAACCTAGTTGTTTATCTTTTCTTATTACTTCTTGTTAATGATGTGCGCGTTAGGCTAGAGAAAACTAGCCTCTTAATTGTTGAGCGAAGACATATAAGAAAACACGGCTAGGTTAGATGATACCCACGCAATAGTCTTCATA